>OX235272.1:42733544-42975506 GCA_944472155.2 Trichobilharzia szidati | reverse complement strand
TTAATTTATCTTGCAGTTATATAATAAGATCTGAACCCTGGAATTTACATCATTTCATAATATAGAACTGTGGGCAATCGAAAAATCCTTGAGTTTAACTGAGATGTAATCATTTCAGCTTCAACAGTCAATTCAATAATTTGTAGTCCACATTGAACGTTTGAATTTTGTTTTTACGCATTCATTCACTTTGGCGCCACGCCGTCTTGTGATTTCTCCTTTATTGTGGTACCATTCAGCGCACTCTTCGAGCTTCCTACCTAGCCGAGGCATCAGATAAGTTGTACAACATTCTTATTTATTAAAATTGATATTTCATTTGTGCAAAATACAACTTTCTTCAGGAAACACTTCCAGTCTCAGGCCTTTTTACTTTGAGTTCGTAAAGCAGTACTTACTCACCAGGTAGGGTACTGCTAAGGTTATTAAGAGGAGAAGCATTTTGTAAGTGCCGTTGGTTGAGATCTGTTCTAAGTATAACCAACACTTACAAATTTGTGACGAAGCAGGTAAAAGAATACGCACTATAGAACGCTAGATATTGAAGAAGAAAGAATGCGGTCACTCTTTTGTGGTGTAGTGAGGCGAGCCGCCTAGTCACTGGGTTGGTATTGGCTAAGCTGAGAGTTCGGAGAGTTATTTGGCCAAGGCCCGAGTGTAACAAAATTTAGACTGCTTTTACTCCTAAAGGGCAACAGAAAGATGAGCCGGAGATTCGTCACCCAGTGTCAGAAACTGGCTGTCTACGGCACACATTCTTTCTTTCGCAAAAGCGGTTGTATTATCAATAAAAGATTTCTATTATTATCAATACCAACGCTTTCAACCGCATGGAGTATCTCTCATGAGAAGTGCTTAGGTAAAGCGGAGGCAGAAGCGGACACTCCAGTACAAATTTCTGGTATGCTGACCTCCTTCGACCTTCGATGACTCTTCACTGGGTTTTTCCTGTCTGCTTATTCACCTGGTATATCTCCACCGGCACTGTTCCGCTGAGTAATGGATTCATTGCTTCAGGGAAATACAATTAGAGTCGTTTCCGGTTCTTTGTGCATGAGTCCTCCCGTAGTGCTAAAGTGACCGAATACTGCATTCCGAAAGAGAAACTGGAACATATCCAGATGCATGGAAAACCACGCACATTACCCCTAGGTATAAGTCAGGCTCCCGTTCAAGTGTCATGAGTTACAGACCCATTAACCTAACTTCTGTTATTTCAAGGGTTCTGGAAAAGATCGTGAAAAGTGCCATTTTTGACTTCCTCTCTCAAGAGAAACTTATCACTCCTTATCAACATGGTTTCATGAAGTCACGTTCTTGCACTACATGCCATTTACAATTTTTTGATCACATCTCACAACTGAAAGATTCCAGTATGATCACAGTTATTGTATACTTAGATCTTAGTAAAGCTTTTGACACAGTAAGCCACCGACTGTTAATATCAAAAGTCCAGTCTTATGGGATCCAAGGTTCTTTGTTAAGCTGGCTCAGTTCATTCCTAAGCAATCGGATGCAAATTGTCAGGTTAGGTTCCCACACATCCAACCCCGTTCGGATAACAAGTGGAGTCATACAAGGTAGTGTTCTAGGTCCACTGTTATTCCTGTTATATTTCAATGATATTTGCGACGTTATTAGACATGGCAGACCTTTCCTATTTGCTGATGACATCAAAATAGTATACCACTCATTTAGAAATGAAGTGTCATGTGTATTTGATAGGATTCAGGATGATATTGATAGGGTTCAATTGTGGTGTAACACGTGGAAAATGAAGTTTAACGTTGAAAAATGTGGTGTGCTATGCTCCAAAGGCATTTCATCCGAACTTTCCATCTCCCTACACAACAATCATATTCCTCGTCTGCCGCTTACAACAGACTTGGGTCTAAAATACACTCCAGAATTTAGCCTAACGGAATACGTTAAATTACAAGTATCAAAGGTTAAAAGGCTTTTTGGGTTTTTATTCCGAAACTTTAAAGCGTGTGAATCCAAAATTATGCTGTACAAGTTATGCATAAGGCCCTTACTTGAATTTTGTCCTCCTGTCATGGACAGTGTTTCCGTAAAAGACAGGTGCAAATTGGAAAGCCTACAAAGGGCGTTTACCAAACGTCTAGTAGGTGAAAATCTTTGCATTTCCTACTACGACAGATGTAACATATTTGACTTGGAACCCTTATGGGTCAGACGACTGAAGTTTAACCTAAAAATTACATTTAGGATCGCTAAAGGGCTTATATATTTCCCCAACAATGACTTTACTTTTAGTTCACCTAAGAAATATAACCTTAGAAATAAATCTTCATCTTTTGAAGTGCCCCGCTGTCATACAAAGTACAGATCAAATTCTTTCACTGTCAGATACCGCTGCATTTGGAACCGTCTTCCAACTGAAATTAGAAACAGTCCTACCCCAAAAACCTTCTCATATCTGCTGAACAAATATTTTATCAACACCGGGTTAGAAGGCGTATGTGACAGACTAAAAATCAGAGATCTAATACGGCACTCCACTGACCCTCACTGTTAGCTCCCGAAATCTGTGATCTCTATGTTTGACTCTACTTTCACTATGATTGTTTTCACAACCCCAGTCACCTATTCTCAATCAGCCTTAAATTTTAATTATTTCTTCAATCAAATATTAAAAAAAAAATTTTTTCACATATCACTGATAACATGGTATTATGAGTATTTCAGCATGCTAAGAGTTCAGTCTCAAGTTCCAGATGCAAATCAACTGAAGACGACTGGTATTAAAATGTCTCTGGAGACTGCCTAATGCTACTTGTTAGCACTGTCTGCCTATACGCAAATTAAGGCCCGAATGTTGGTAGTCTAAATAATCAACTATACGGTGAGTCCTAAATAGTAATGAATCCTATCTTACTGTTCTATAACTATAATCTTGTCTAGTCAAATCTTTCGGAACAAAATATTATAAATTACTACTACTTATATGTTTAATGCTGCATGATTATGCACTGTTTTCCGAAATTACATTTGTTTATATCGAAAATGTAGACTCGGATAGTCTATTTTCCTTATACTTTTATTATTGTTCCTCTCCAAAATACTGTAACAGATGAAACATACATGACGGTCTTCTGAAAGTAGTCACTCATGCCATGACTTCGAATGAGTTGACAAATAAATATTTTTTTTAAAAAAGAAAAGTTTGTGGCATATTATAACAGAAATTAAAAGATATATAAAAAAATGAAGCATTTTGCCAGGGCCTTGCACAAAAAAGGTGGGAGGGTGGTGATTGCTAGTCAGCGGATATGATGGTGGGGACATATGAGAACCACCCTTATCTGTGGGACAGCACTCTATTTCTAAGGCTCCTGAGTTCGAATGGCTTCTGCAGAATAAGAGAATAAATAAAATTTAAAAAAAAGACAACAGAAGTTGAAAATTTGCCTAAAGCTGAAGTTTAAATAACAAACTCCTCGAATGCAAGTACATGGTATGAGTCCCCTACTTCAGAAGGACACCTAAATGTATACTTCAGAAAAACAGTAGTTATTATTAAGCCCTCGCTTTTCTTCTACATAGTTCACGCACTTTGACTTTTGTGTTTAACTCCTATTTAACCTATATAAGTAGGTAAAATTATCATCTTTTTTCACTTAAACTTTTTTTTCCTTTCGCAAGAAAGACTAGAATCCCATCACTAGAAAATCTCAGGGGGAAATAGTATTTTTTAAATGAAAAAAAAACAAAAAAAAATGATGAGCCCCATGTTTTTTTTACATATGTTTTGAATTATTAACACCTATTATATACTTCTGCACCTCTCTGTCGGTTTCCTTGTGTCTTCTTCTCTTTTCAAAGGTACTGCCTTAAACGAAGGCACTGAAACATTGCCGCTATCCTCGGAATATTGCTAGCCCACCTGGTGAATAACGGAACCACCTCTATCATGAAATCTGCCGACAAGTTCAAAGTTGGTCTCATATACAACTGGAAATGTCACAATTATGGTGTACTTACCGGTGAATTTGAAGTTTTATGGACTTTCAAACACTATGAATCATTTAATTACAATTACTGTTCATTCCGCATCTCTTATATTTCACGTCAGCACCTGTACGAAAATGCTACTTACCTTCCACAATTAACGTAATCGTTTATAATTCCCGCGTGAAATTGACATACCGTATTTTTTTTCAATTGCAGTTTTGATTTGATGCTATATCTCATGAATTATTCAGTTGAAAGCATATCTCGAAAATTACCTATTGCCTTATTTGTACATTTCTTTTTAAATATTTCTCTCAAATTTACCAGTATTCAATCTATTTCTAGATTAACAAATCATATATATTCTATAAGTTCTAATTAGTGTACATTTGTTCATGCCTGTAAAAATGGCTGGTTTCTGTTCCAGAAATAAAATTATTATTATTATTATTATTAGCGCATCACCGAATTTCAGGCCATGCATTTCTGTGAGATGGAGGATTTACTCATGGTTTAATGCAGTTCCCCTTATTTCGAAAGTCCAATGTTTCCCGGCATTTGTATTCTTCAAATATCGAAAGTCAGAGCTGAAAGTTCCATCATTAAACAGGATATCTCTGTCTCCTCTTTCTCATCTAGTCCTTGCATATCTATAGATGCCCCTGTTTGATCATGACTTTCAAAGGCCATTAAATCTAATACGAAACTTTGAGTGTCAACACTTCCCCACTAGTGGCAAATTCTACCAGATTTAAAGGTAGCTCCAAAGCGCCCGACTGACGTAATCTCCCTACATAAACTTATCTCAATTCTCATGAATTCATGGGGAATTCAAATAAGTTAAATTCATAGTAAAACCCGCACTGAAGTTGCCTAGAAAGAAGATGTAAGATTCACAATCAAATCAACCATCAGAGAGAACACAACGAATTCATGCTGTCCTCATATCGATGATTGCTGTGGAATTGGCGATTTTGAAATACGCTCACCATCATGACTCCAGCCTTGTATTTCATTGTACAGTTAGAGTGTGTCACGATCCCTTAGATTTATTCTAATAACACTTTCTGTTCACTATACACCGCTCTGAAATCCCCCGCCATATTTTAATTTAATTATTATGTCACATCTATTCAAACAGTGAAATAAAAGATGTTAGAGAACGTGGAACACCGGAAGTGAAAGTTCTTCGTCATTTTCATAAGTCCACTTAAGCCTGACGCCTCAAAACATTACGTGATTAGAACGCATCCACAAACATACAGGAATCTCCCTCTGAAATGCTGACCTTTTTATGTGCAAAACAAAACGAGGTTAGTGATTCAGGTTACGGCTACAGTTTCCTAAGAATCAGCACAGGTTTTTTCCACTGTGACTGTATTAATTATTCAAACCTGAGTTTTGTTCATCAATTGCCTTCTAAAGTCACCATCGTAATTCTGATGCTGCCCCTCACAACTTCACTGTGAGATGAAAACACTATAAATTTCTAAAATAAACCATAATTTCTCAGCCTAGAGAGACACTTAATCCAACCTCATTTACATAGGTTTTCTGAAACATTATGATCTTAGATTTTCAATGTCTTAAAGATTTTGTATAGTTGATGTTTTGCAAATTTAAGACGTGAATTAGTAGTTGTAGTTCAAAAACTGTTGGCAAGACAGGGTGAGGATATACGCTATGACATGTTAAATTTTCCGCGCCTCAGGTTTTCTCGTCTTTCATTGGCTGGAACAGTGGTGGCTAATTTGATATTTAATTTGTCCTTGTTAGGTGATGTGTGCAGGTTTGTGTGGTTGAGGTATGCGTTGTTTACAAGCACATTTGATGAAAATAAATGTAAAATTTGGGTATTCTAACGTTTCCTTTTACTTATTTTGTGCATGTACAAGGCTTGGTTTGTCATACACTCGGTTTGTTGGCCTATCGGTTGCTGGCGATGTCAAGGAACCCGTGAGTTCTTTGGCTTTTCTCGATTTTAGGTTATACATGTATCATTTTATTGGTGGCTATTGCTCAGTGATGTATTTCAATATTGCTTTTTCTACGGAATTATATTGAAACAGTTGCGAGACAGATGGATACTAATTGACAAGGCCCTTTTAGTTTATTGCAGATAGCCAATGCGAGTGAGAACATTATTTACCCTGTAATATTGTTTGCATAATTCTATTTTTGTTTACTCTTCCACCTTTTGTAGTTAACCATGTGCTGCATAAGTGTCAACGATGGACATGGTCTCGCGACTCGTGCGCACATCAAAGCGGGAGAAGTAATCGCACAAATGGACCATTTTCTTAATACGTAAACAAACTAATGTTGTATTATAATAAATATGAACTTTTCATATAAATCTTGTTGTCTTTCAATTCATGTGTTCGCTCTGTGAGCACGGCATGCTAGACCGGTGCTCCCTAGGACTTGAACTCGTTACTATACTTAAGTGTATTTCTGTAGGAACACTATCGACCGATATGCGTGGTGAATTATAAGTAGTTTAGTGGACCTTAAGTCTCTGTCTACAGTTACGTGAAAACGTCTCATAGTCATATGCAAGTCTGTAGGGAACAGTGACAACAATAGGTAGAACTTAGGCACTGCATTGCAGTTCCACTTCGTATACGGTTAGGTGTATTCCAAATCAGTGTATTACTAATATTTAAATTAAAGCGTTATGGCAGTCCCTACGATAACGGGTGTTAACGTATACTGTAAAATTAAGTTTACACATAACGAATGAATAAGTAGGTTGAGCTGTAGCAGTCGTAGTAACATTTCGCTTACGTTTAATCATGCAGACAAACAAATCATTAGGTATCATTGATAAGTCTGACATCTGCATCGTCATGCAAAAAACCTTAGTTTCACTCAGATAGAATAAGAAAAGTATTGTAAGCAGGATGTTAAATCCATTTAATGAAAAAAAACAAGCAAATGTCTTTACAAAAAACAATGCCTCAATGCTCTAAAACCCTAATGGTAGTCTTTTTATGCGATATTTCTTCAAAATAATGACTTTTTACATTAGTAATTCGTCTAGGCTGTCATGACAATTTTACGCTTTACTACGAACACAATACAGAAAAATATTGCATTTTTGGGCTACAGAAGCCTAAAACTAGTCGAATATAATCTATTTTCACAATACTGAGCGATTGGAACGTCTCTATAGGCATGAACGCGATAACCCATACAATGCGCGAAAACACATCGTCATAGAATTTAGCCTCACTCGGCAAGACACAGCGAGAACTTTTATAATATACGCGAAACTGGAATGTATATTTCAAGGTCAGTTTCTGATTAATCGAGATGATTGCTCAACTGGAGAGATTTTACGTTAAAAAGGGATGTGAAAAAATAGTGTCCTTAATAGCGAAATGCAGCAGCATGAAGGCCGTTGGCTGGCACCAGGAGTTAGTGCAGTGTACTTTGTTGATGTTTCAGTTTCAAATCCCTATCATTTACAGAGCGGTCTGCCTCATAAGTTTCTGTTGTTGTACCACTTTTAAGACGAAACAAGTTTTCGGAAACTAGCTAGATCCCCAAATCCCGTTACTGTCTCCACTGAGAGGGAATGATGTCATGAGGGAAAGCAGGTGAACTCAGAAGTCTCCAGTCACAACTAGACCTTAAAATAATAATCCTCACTGAAATCTGGCTGACCCCCACTATCTCCGACAACGAGATCAGTATAAGTGATAGGATACTGGTCAGGAGAGAGAGGGATAAGAAGGAAGGGGATGAATTGTCATTTGCTTTGACCAGCAACTTTAATATGTACGTGCAATGGACTCACCATTTATTTAACTCCCAGAATCCATATGTTGCCATTTCTCCGTAGGTCACGTCAAGCACTTACTGGGTAGCATCTACTGATCATCCACCTGTGAGGCAGAGCACAGCCAGCTACTGCTCAGCATCGCAGTGATACGGGACTTGGGCTATGACCAAATCACCATAGCTGGATGTTTAAATGCTCCACCACTGAACCTTGGCTAGGGGTATGCTCACACCGTCTTTTCAGTACAAGTACGGAATTTTCAGCATGGATAACGGTAGCCCAAATTTTGCAGGCCGACAACAGATATCGGGTGTGCGTTGGCGGGGGATCGAACCCCGAACCATGTACATGGTCGGCGAGAGTCCTAACCACTGTGCCACCGACGCCATAGGATGTCATTCCTAACATAGAAGTAGCACCAGGTTCAATAGATAAGTCAACAGCAGAAGAGGTTCGACCACAATGTGCATTAACCCTGAAAAATCAAAAGAAGGCAAAATCAAACTTTACGCAATCGGAAAGGGGAGCTCTAATCAGTCTAAAATAGGATAAAAACATTTTCATCGCAAAAGCTGATAAAGGAAACTCGACAGTAGTTTTGGACAAATCTGACTATATCAAAAATGTCACTAAACATATTCAAACGGGTCCATATGGGGAAATTAAGAAGCCTGTAATACAATACTGAATAAGGTTAAGAAATTGTTACGCAGAATGAAGCCGTCACTGGGTGAGTATAAATGGTTTAATTTAATACCAAATCTAATAATGCTAGTAGAATGTATTGTACTAATAAAATGCATAAACCAGGAAGGAAAAAAGTTGTGTGAGTAACTTGATATGATTATGAGCAATAGTTTGTGCTCAAAACGTCATCAGTTAATATTACTGTACAATACTGTGTGATTTATCGGAATGAAATCTTATTCATAATGGAGTGGAAAAGTCATACTTTCTCCGATCTTCAAGGATGGGGATAGGCAAAATACCACCAGTTATGAACTAGTAGCCTATCTCCCAGTGGTGTCAAAAGTACTGGAAAGAATTATTGGTGATCGCATCAGGGAGCACTTAAATAGGATTAATAGACTCCAACACAGTTTCAGGAAAGGCAGATCCTGTGTAACAAACCTACTACAAGCTTGGTACGATTGGATATCATGCTGGGATATGAACATTTCAGTCTGGTCTTCCTAGACTTTGAGAAGACATTTGACACTGTTCACCATGACCTCCTCCTACACAAAATAAGTCAGGCAGGCATAAGTGAACCGCTTCTGTCATGGTTGAAGGACTACCTAACTGAAAGGCAATTTTGCAGTAAGGTCAATCTAGCCCGATCATCTTGGCACAACTCGTCATCAGGAGTGTCGCAGGGTTCTATCCTGGGACCACTGATGTTCTTGATTTTTATCAATGATTTACCATGCCGTCTACGCTGCCTGACTCTTCTATACGCTGATGATGTGAAGATATGGAGGGCGATAAAGTGTCCGGAGGACTCAGATAGACTGCAGGCAGATCTAAGGCTTCTGGAAGACTGGGCGGTAACCAGTGGCATGACTTTCAACCTGAAAAAGTGCAAAGTAGTGAAGTTACGCATCTGTAGGCTGCAGAATGCAAGTTACACCCTGTGCAATGAAAGCTTGTCCTGCTCAACGTCGGAACGTGACTTAGGTCTAACGTCACATTCCCCGCCTGCTAACATCACATTGCCAAAACTTGGCACAGACAGTAAGAAGGACACTCCAGTCCTACTGACCGAAAATGCCAATTTTCACAAGGTGAAGATTCACAAGGTTGGACCTAAAATATCAAGGAAAGATAGAGTTAGAGAAGCACCACTTGCATCCACAAGCAAGCTTGCCAACACAATAAAGGCTGGCCAGAACCCAATGAAGCCTGAAGTTGCTGATGCTGCCAGGGAATACGAGAAGCCAAAGGCCAAACCTAAGTCTGAGGTTAATCGGTCTAATTCGCTCATCCTCTTTAACGTACCTGTGAGCAAGGACAGCTTGCTTGAACAGCGGGCCCTGTTTGATCAGGAACAGTGGTCCAAACTGTGCAATAAACTAGGTCTGAATATTAATTCATTGAAATTGTGCAGGCTGTACAGGGGTGTCCACACACCTCAAGGTAAGCCACCCCCATTACGGCTTACACTGGACTCTGCCGAAGAGGCCGAAAAGGTACTATTGATGGCTCAGGTACTAGCCATCGACAGAAGCTCTAACATAAGGGTGAGACAAGACAGACCATGGGCTGTCAGACAAATGGCAAGGGAGTCACCGGAACTTTTGCCTTCTACCTCTATGGTAGTGCACGGTGTTCCGGAGCTGGAAACGGGCACTGCCTGTGAAAAACACATGCATGACGTACAGCAGTGGAGATGGCTGTCGTCTCAGATGGCTCTTGGCGCTTCTGGAGCAATCTCCGTTTACCGACTACCTCGCCCCGCTCATCTCACACTGATTAGCTCCCCAAGGCTGCTAAGTGTCATATTCAACTCCCCAGAGCAGTTGGCAATAACACTTCAACGGTGGTATGAGATCAAGGGGAAATTGGGAGGACATATCCGATGCTGCGAAAGCAGACCTCGAACCATAAGGAGGCAGCAAACGGAGGCTTTAATACGTCCCCAAGCTTCAGTGATACTCGAGCGATGCAGTTCTGAGAATAACAGTCTGTGCCACCCAAGTGTCCTGCCTGAATCCAAGGGAAAAAACCACAACGGGCCGGTTCCATTGGGACTGGCCAACCAGTCCCAACATTAAGTCCTCTACCAGCAGACAGCTTCACGTCAACTACCCCACAACACGCTGAGGTTGTAAGACTCACTGTCAGCTGCCTGTATAGCAATGTGAGGGGGCTGAGAGTAAAAATAGGTGAACTCCGAAATCTCCAAGCACACCTACAACTGAAAATAATCATTCTCACCGAAACATGGCTAACCCCCACTATCGCCGATAATGAAATCAGTATAGGTGATATGGTTTTGGTCAGGAGAGACAGGGATAATAAGGAAGGAGGGGGAGTTGCCATATACTTTGATAGGCAACTTAAATGTGTTCGCGCAACGGACCCACCACTTATTGAACTCCCAGACTCCATATGGTGTCATTTCACCGTAGGCCACACCAAGCATTTACTTGGTGGCATCTACCGATCTCCCACCTGTGGGGCAGAGCACAATCAGCTACTGCTCAGCACTATCACAGGGATACGAGACTTGGGCTATGACCAAATCACCATTGCTGGAGATTTCAGTGCCCCATCACTGAACCTTGGCTCGGGGTATGCTAAGGGAAAATTCGGCCGAAATCTACTGCAAGCTATTCGGAACACGGGACTGACTGAGAACGTTGGAGACGACACTAGGTGGCGCGCTAGTGGAAAGTCATCAAAACTAGACTACATTCTAACTAGTGACCAACTACTCGTCGAAAAGGTCCAGGTCATGACTCCTCTAGGAAGTAGTGACTATGCAGTCATAAGTTTCGACCTCGTTCTCCGTGAGCACTTGCAGTGGGACGCTACGCAACCATGTCTGTGTTATAGCAAGGCTGACTATGCTGAAATGCGGAGGCTCTTGTCCGATGCAGACTGGCCCTTAGCATGGGATGAGCTGTCTGTGGATGAACACTGGGAAGCGGTAAAAAAGATTATTCATACAGCGATCTCGGATACCGTCCCTTTAATCACAGCACAGCCCAAAAGAAAATCATCAGGGTTAAAGAGAGGCACGCAGCGTATTCTGCAAGCAAAGTGGAAGGCTTGGTTTACGTGGCGCTTATCTAAAAGCCAGATCGACCATGATGCACACCTGGAACTCAGGAACCGGTGCAATGCAAAAGCCAGGAGGGATAGAAGGTCATTGGCAAACCCGAAGAATTTGTACCGATTCGTGTCGGAAAGGAAACCAACCAACCAAGGGGTCAATATCTCACCAGTCTGGAGATGGCTGAAACATTTAGTTTAGCCTTCGCCAAACAGCTAAACAGCAATGTGGGTATTACCGTTACGAACCAAAATGGTGGCATGACTATTTCACAGGAGGAAGACCAAATAGCCACCCCCCAAATAAACCCTGCAATAGTACTGAGAAAGCTGCAGCGACTCATACCTGGGAAGTCCCCAGGTTGTGATGACATCAGGCCATCTGTTCTGAAACAGTGCGCCGAAGCTCTCTGCAGGCCTTTATGCGACTTGTTCCAACACTCCATGGAATCGGGGAAACTGCCAAAGGAATGGAAAAGAAGCATCCTTTCTCCGATCTTCAAGGGTGGGGATAGGCAAAATCCCACCAGTTATAGACCAGTAGCTCTACTCCCAGTGGTATCAAAAGTACTGGAAAGTATTATTGATGATCACATCAGGGAATATCTGGATAGGTCTAAAATACTCCATGAAGCCCAACACGGTTTCAGGAAGGGAAGATCCTGCGTCACTAACTTATTATCAGCTTGGGACGACTGGACATCATTCTGGGATATGAATGTTCCTGTCCATGTGGTCTTTCTAGACTTTGAGAAGGCATTTGACACTGTTCACCATGACCTTCTCCTACACAAAATAAGCCAGTTAGGTATAGGTAAACCACTTCTGTCATGGTTGAAGGACTACCTAACTGAAAGGCAATTTTGCAGTAAGGTCAATCTAGTCCGATCATCTTGGCACAACTCGTCATCAGGAGTGTCGCAGGGTTCTATCCTGGGACCACTGATGTTCTTGATTTTTATCAATGATTTACCATGCCGTCTACGCTGCCTGACTCTTCTATACGCTGATGATGTGAAGATATGGAGGGCGATAAAGTGTCCGGAGGACTCAGATAGACTGCAGGCAGATCTAAGGCTTCTGGAAGACTGGGCGGTAACCAGTGGCATGACTTTCAACCTGAAAAAGTGCAAAGTAGTGAAGTTACGCATCTGTAGGCTGCAGAATGCAAGTTACACCCTGTGCAATGAAAGCTTGTCCTGCTCAACGTCGGAACGTGACTTAGGTCTAGTTCTAACGGAGAAAATGGACACAAGCGTAAATTACACGGGGGATGTAGCGAGGGCATATGCGGTCATACACTTTACACATAGACAATTAGGTACACTCACTCCTGAGCTCTTTCTAAGGTTGTATAAAACATACGTCAGACCGCATCTTGAAGTGCATAATATCATTGCACCCCCACTGCTTAAAAGAGACGCCAACCTCTTGGAAAGAGTCCAACGACGGGCAACAAAAGGATTGGTTGGTCTCCGAAATAAGCCATATGACGAAAGGCTGAAGAAATTAGGCCTATTCACACTCAGTTACCGTCGCCTGAGGGGGGATTTAATTACTGCCTACAAGATAACAAACGATCAGAATCACCCAAACAAAGGTGTTCTGCCATTGAGTAGGTATAGGCTCCCTCGTGGAAATCCTAGAAGGATAGCTCATCAGAGGGCAAGGACCCGGGTGCGCTCCCACTTCTTTTCCCTGCGGGTTTGCCGTCCCTGGAATTCCTTACCGGCAGATGTAGCTATGGCACCATCTGTGGACGCCTTTAAGCGAAGGCTGGACAACCATGCAGCGACACAAGGACTGCATCCAAATGGCCCATCCCCTTAAAATCGCATATACCATTCAAAGGTAGACAATTAAACTGGTCGTTTTACTTCTTTACATTCTCTTCCGTCTTACTCTCCTGACAGCTTTAACTACACCTATAATAATAATTATTATTATCATTATTACTGGTATATAAATAATAGTATATTCTCATTTTGTACATGAGGGACGCCAGTTTACAGGCATCATCAATATGATAAATTACATATACGATGAGTAAACATATTTAATAATAGTAATTTCATTAAATACATTTTTTCCTACCTGTGTAGGACACACCAATTGTACAGGCATGGATAAGTATCATTTAAATTACATAAATTTGGTTCATGGTAAAATTATAAGGTTGCAGTCATTTTGTCTATGGGAACAATATGATAACTAGTCATTCAATGGAGCACATCAAGAAATATAGAAGTATTGTCTTCGCATTAACAAAAAACCCAAGTGTGTTTTGGATGGATTACAAATACTTGGGAAAAAAATAAAGCTTGAAGTAATTCCTCCATATAAATAAATAAATAAATAAATTTATTCTCATAGTACAGTACATGAGGGTCGCCAGTTTACAGGCATCATCAAATTGTTACAGAAATAGAACCATATAATTCAATCACAATTTACAGGCAGTAGCAAGATATGCTTTACATGTTCGCTGGAGATTATACATACACTTGATAAATGTTAATCCCAGTAGTATAAAACAGCCTTTTCACTTGTATACAATCATTTCTGTGCAAAGTTGGAAAAATCTGCTAGATTGTCAGTGAGTGCAACACAACAGGAAATACAGGAGTATTGTCTTCGCATTAACAAAAAAACCAGGTCTTTGGTGGATGGATTATAAGTGCCTGGGAAAAAAATAAAGCTTGAAGTAAATATTCATACATAACTTTGTTGTGTGCAGAGTCCTCGAATTGTAGTTCATTGATGTGTTATTTTGAGATCAGTGATGTGTTTATCTCATCTGATCTTCAATGTCATTGTTGGGAGTAAGTACATAAGCTTCGGACGCATTAATTAATGGATTTCTACTGCTTACGAGTATTTTCTTAGCGTGAGGAAGGTTTATAAGTTTCAGCTGTTCCGACAGGAGTTGAGAATATTAACTGCTCAGCGACATTATGGATATAAGTTCATCACATTATCTAGGGAAAGGTGGGTTGCAGTTGGTGAGGGATATATGGTGCCCAACGAGCGTTCATCTGTCCATGTGATGTTGTGGTGAGTTATACCTTTTTCATGTTGTCGGTTTATGTCCATTTTATTCCACTTATTGTGTTGGGTAGTAGTTTTACAAACGAGATTTCTTGTCTGTTTGAGGATACGTATCTTAACCGTTAATGTTTTATCTAGAATTATAAATATAGGCAAAAAACAACAGGTGTAGTATTTAAGCTTATACATTAAATGGACCTATAATTTCGGAGGCTCTCAGATAGGAACTAGAACTAATATCGTTTGCAAACTCTTGTAGTTTGTCATTAAGCACCTTTTTGAAGGAGGCCAATGTACTTGCTTGACGCATTTCCATTGGCAGTTTATTCCATATCTGTGCATACCTAATCAAGTAAAACTTTTGCCTGGTGGCTGTTTTACATTGTTCGATAGCTACTGTACCCTTAGTATGTCTTAGTTTGTAGCCATTGTCATCTGAAAGTCGAGTGCCATTAGTAGAGGTAAAAACTAAGTGGTTTAGAAGCTTATAGTAAAGTGTCAAGTTTAGTCTCAGGCGTCTTAGCCATAGTGTTTCTAGTCCTAGAGTATCACATCTAGTGTAGTAGTTCGTACCATTTTCAGTTCCGAGTAATTTTAACGTGAAGTACCTCTGCACTCCCTCGACTTTCAATTTGTCCTCTATGCGTGTGCTACTATACATGAATGAACAGTAATCAAATAAAGGACACACACAAACCTTGTACAACAGAATTCTAGACTCATTTCTGTAGAAGTTCCTGAGTAGAAAGCCGATAAGTCTGCGTGACTTTGACACTTGTTTGGAGATATGTTCAGAAAATGATAAGTTATGTGAATATTTCAGCCCTAGGTCCAGTACAGATTCCAGTCGTTGAAGTGCATGGCCTTGAATTGTCAGGTCAAGTTCTAAATTGTTGCAACCTATGCAGAGCCAGCCACATTTTTCGACATTAAATTGGAGTTGCCAGGTGTCACACCATCTATCCATTTTTTCTAATTCTTGCTGTATGGCGTTTACTGTTATTCCAATATCTGTGTTCTTGCATTTATACGTCACTTTTAAGTCATCTGCATATAGTATTGGTTTACCTACACTAAAGCATTCACAGATACTGTTTATATATATTATGAATAAGAGTGGGCCTAATACACTTCCCTGGATTACACCACTACTTACTGGTTGAGGCCTTGAGATTATCAAGCCAACTTTCGTCGTCTGACTTCGACCACACAGAAATGATTTTATCCAGCTCAGGAGAGGATCACATATCCCTAGTGAGCATAACCTGCTGACTAGCAGATTATGGGGAACTCTGTCGAAGGCTTTTGTTATATCGAAATATAGTACAATTACTAGTTCTCTGTTGTCCCTACTTCGTGTAACTTCATTGAAAAAGTCTATGTGACAGGTCACACATGATCTTTTTTTAAGAAATCCGTGTTGTGATGGGTTGATAAGTTCATGTTCTAGTAAGCTGTCTGACACTTGGTCTTTAACCACTTTCTCCATTATTCGGGATATTACCGGTGTTATATTGATAGGTCGATAGTTGCATACACTGGTTTTGGCCCCTGCTTTGTGCTTAGGTAATATGTATGTGGTTTTCCACACTTCAGGATAAGTTCCAGTTTCCAACGAGAGAGTAAATATTCTAAGTAACAAGACTACCATTTCCGTGCTACCATTTTTGTACATGACAGATGGTATGTCATCTGTTCCAGTACTACCATTAGACTTCAAAGTCTTAATCGCTGAGTCTATATTTTGTATATTAAAGTCTATTCCGCCTAATTTGTGGTTACTTTTGCAGGTCATTTGGAAGTTTTGGGTCGGGTGCACTCTGGCGTCATTGCAAAACCACTCATTGAGGAGTTCACTTATAACCTGGGGATCATTGTATATTATACCCTTATGTTCCAAGCTGCTTACAGTATTGTCTTTACTGCTTTTTAGACGTTTCTGCAATATCCTACAAAGTTCCTGAGTTTTGGAGTTGCCCACAAGCGCTTTATTTTCTTCAAGTTGTGACCTCATTTTGTGTTTATCTTCAAGCCGTTTAAGAGTTTCATGTATTTGGTTTAACGCATTAAATTCCTTAAATACATGGTATTTCCTTTTAAATTTCTTTAGTTTTAGTCGCGTTTTGCGGTCTATAAATGGAGTTGGTGTCTTTAGAGCAGATTTTAGGGGCGCGATTATGTCTCTTGCTGAGCCAATTGTTTTGTAGAAAATATCAAGTGATACTTCTAAGTTATTGTTGATGAAGTATTCTTCCCAGTCAGAACTTCTCAGCAGATCTGATAGGAATTCCCAATCGGCATTCTTATAGTCCCTATACTGATAGTGCACCGGGGAATATTTAGGTGTGTGTTTAGTTGTTAGTCGGAGGGGTAGCGTGCAGTACAATATGTTGTGATCACTGTTATCAAGTTTATTTCCTACCTCTATCGAGATGGGCTCTATTTCATGACAAAGGATTAAGTATATATATATATATATACCGGTTGACTGACTGTTGTTACGTTTTCTTATTCTTTCTCTGTCTGTTAGTCTGAATACCTTTACTAATTATATCTATTATTATTACTATTATTATCTCTTTTCCATTGACGACGATACCGAAAGACTAACTGGTGAAAGGATCAACTCCATTCACAGTAGTAACAGTCTTAACACACTTCATACTGCAAACCCCATATAATTATCCCCAGCGCTACTCCTGTTGGAGTCAACCAAAGCTACGACAGTCGAGTGGCGGGACGAGCTACACAGATGTTTACCAAAGATCAGGAGCCTCTACCTCACAATCAAGAGGCGAGCACAAAGAAATCAAATTGGTTTATACCAGCTCGTAAAAACGATATCGGATATTGGATGGGTAGGCAACTAAATTCGTCTTTTTACTTCTTCACATTGTATCCCGTCTTACTCTCCTGACAACTCCAGCTACTATGCTTATTATTATTACTGATATTATCTACACATATATTCATATATATTTACTTCAACTTCAAATTTAATTGGCTGTCTGTTTTTACGTTTTCTTTATTTCTTTTTCTGTCTTTAAGTCTGAATCAGCTACACTAATTATATCCGTTATACCGGTGGATTAAATGGTGAAAGGATCAACTACATTCACAGTAGTAACACACCACATACTACAAAGAACATATAATTAGTCCCAGAACTATTCCTTTCGGAGTCAACTAAAGCTACGAAAGTCGAGTGGCGGGACAATCTACGCAGAAGTTTATTGAAGATCAAGAACCTTCACCTCACAGTCAAGAAGCGAGCATTAAGAAGTCAAACTGACTTATACTACCTCGCAAAAACGATATTGGATATTGGGTGATGTCGTCGATAATAATAATTCATTTCACCTAATTTATAACTGAAGATCAGCCTCTAAGCTCATTACAAAAGAAGCCAGTACGCATAAAAAACCTTTCAAAATGATAAGCATTTAAGGACGAAAAGTAAGAAAGCAACATTCCTTGCTGTATCACCTGCTTTATTAGGCATTGAACATCACTGAATTTTTTAGTTGTCGTTGCTTATGGAAACCTTTTGGAACACTTTTGAACATGCAACGGATTGATGAGGTGTTCGAAATAAGGAGGACTAACTTGACGGATGTGAAGCAAATAGAGGAACTGAAGGACAGAGTTAATTTGAAGGGATTCGGTAAAATAAGTCTGATCAAACTAATGTAAATGAAAAGTTTTTCTGACACTAACTTCTATTTAGCGAGAGGTCAACATTATCTTTGTGTATAACTGACAGTGAGGAAATTTTGGCTGGACATGCTTGTTTTTATGAGTATCCAAACAGTGACGAATTTCCACAGGATGATTGGATTTCAGTTTTTAGTACTAAATACCGCATTAACAATGTGACAAATACAAACTCGCTGTTTGTGCACTTGCTTGTCTTGGATTCAGCAAATGAAAAGATGGCTTTAAGTCAGATACTGAAATCTGCTTTTAACATAGCCCATTCAGTTCACCACATATTTTTGTTGCTAGAAAGTGACTACAATCTTAGTAAATTGTTCTTGAATAATAAAATTTTAATTTCTCAAGGAAGAGTGCGTACACTCTCCACCATTTCATAAAATTCAGAAAAGCAGCGCCTCATCAAACGACGTATTTTGCGTCTACCGACACGAAATCTCTCCTGTTCTTTACTGTCGTCCAGCCACGTAAGATAAATACATGAAAATTACTTTTAAGTGTTGAAGACACAGATGACCTGACGCCTATGATAAATGCTCACTCGGACCTTCTTCGCAAGGTGTATGGAAGTTACTATTTGTCTGAGTTGATTGAAGCTCAAAGTGATGAACTCAAATGCATTGTTGTGGAGGTTTGTTGATAGGTTAATTTTAGTATAAGTCCTAGAGTGATCGTAGAGCTGTTGGATTTATAAGCGGAACAAGAGATGTGAACATTAAAAGCTTGAATGAACATTATGATTTGGATGTATTCAGTGGACTAGTGAAGTGTGACGGTCCTGCTGAAAATATGTTTCTGCCGTCAAATGAAAATGTCACCTCAAGGAATGATAATGCATTAAATAAAGCAGGTAAGGTTTTCCAATGAAAATTACTTTGTATCGTTCAAAATAAAGAGTTAGGACACTAAGTTTTAGTTACTGAAAATAAGAATGTAATATGTAGCTAGATTATAACAGTACAAAATTATTTGCGATTTAACTTATTATTTGGCATTACTTTAATGTAGAACAGACTACATCGAACTCCAGGAAATATTGAACTTAATTATTAACAAATGTAAACATTTGTCTTAACATGCTATGTAGGCCTTTATTTGTAAATCATAGTGACATATTATGAATGTTGAACTAGAGGAAATTCTGTTAATTCGAAAAACACTTTTATTCGCATTACTTCAACTATACCTTCACGAATAAGAATTGTAGCGTAACACCGAATCTAATAATTGTGCTGGTCCTACTGAGCTGCAACCCCCACACAAGAAGACTTCTTCCTGTGTTTTTAGCATACGTATTTCCGTACTGAGCCAAACCAACTAGTCTCATTTTCTTTAAGAAACATCACAGTATATGGCTAAACTGTATTTTATCATCCCCAAGAGCAAGTAAATATATATTTTAAAATGTCAAATAAAAGACACATTGGTGAAGAAAACTTTCTTTATCAATGAAAACATTTTACTCAACGTAAATTTCCAATTTGTTTAACTTAATTTCGAAACATACATCAGACTATTCACTATCATATTTTATTCATGAAAATAAATCATATCTAAGCCGTATGGTTCGTATTTTCTTCATCAGTTCACCGTTGTGACGAGATTATAATGAATTTAACTATTCTAAAAACTAAATCACGATTTCAACTTAGTATGGGCGTAAATAGGATAACGTATTGTTATTAAATCGTGGTTGAGTATTAATTGAACAGGGCCGACAGGAGAGACGTGGTTGGCCATTGTGAACAGGATAAAAATGTAAGCAACTGATGTTTGCCTTCACTTTGGTTTGCATTTATTAAGCTTAGATCAGAAATCAAAGGCAATGACAATCCATGAGTTTTCCATGTGGTTGTAAATTACAGGTAATGCTATTGGTTGTTTACACTAAACGTGATTTCACTAGTTGCCTGATAAATCAATAATGTACCTAACTTGTAAGTACCAGCAACAAAACGCGCGAATCAAAAATACGCAGTTAATTAGTAATGTGTACTGATAAGCAGCAAATTTGAATAAAATAAATCGATAAGATTATTCAGAGAAAAGAATTTAGAACTTTTCTAGCTAGTATGACTGAATTACAAACTCAGAGAATGTGCTGGTTAACAATATAATATATATAATACAGTTAGTGACAATTCATAGCTGAACGATTTAACCCAACACAGAGGATGCCCAGAAAATTTAATCTTCTTAAATGTTCCATTTTAACTGACCAGATCTAATGATGGTAGTGTAGAGAAAAGTGAATACTGATTAACAGAAGACTTAAATGTCTGTATTACTAAGTCATACAAATTAGCTGAAGAGACACAGAAATGCATAACTAGGGAAGACTATTTATGAAATTGATGTTAAACTCAGAGATTAAAGAATTTGATGGCACCAATTTCGGTCAATCCGAGAATGACAAGGATGGTGTAAAAGTATCCTTCTGCACCTAGTTATTGAAAAGTCGACACTGAAGTCATTAAATGCTTCAGCATTATTTTTCAAAAGAAATCGTCTGTCAAAAATATTGTAGGCACAAATAGTTGAAAGTTTTTACAATATAAAGGAAAAATTTTTGAAGAGAATTTAAAAAATGTTTTCATCGTCGACTAGATTCATGCTGACTTAAATACAGAAAGCATTGAAAAACGTTTATGTATTCATATCTTTGATTTAACCTAGTTGTTTTATTTATCATGGCCAGTGCTAAAATGAAGCGTGTTATTGGTCACTAAAGACAGAAATGCTGTAGGGTATTCAAATCATAATTATCTCCGATACTTTTTTGGTAAAAGTAATGAACCGAAGGTGTTGGCATAGATCATCTCATCTAATCCAGTGAGATAGAATAAACCAGTTCACCTCAAAAGAATTAAAAAGAAACAAGAAATCACAAGTAATTCAAATAAGGTAGTTCCACATAAGCTTGGGAATAAAAGTGATTGCAAAATACTCAACTTAGGAAGTATTTAATAAAGTTATAACCAAATTTAAGATGGAAAATTGGCAGATGAAGCGATCTGAACAAGATGAATGAGAAAATGTCAGTGGAATAAAGTACGTATAACAGTTAGGTTGGAAATAGTAGGTTCCTTATTATGATAATAGAAGTGGACGAAAGATTTTCTTTTGTATGCACAACTCCAGTTTCCCCATCTCGAGGAATAGAGCTTCATTAGTGGAAGGGAGGTGAAATCAGGTCATCTTAGGCAGGCAACTTTTTACTTTGTAGATCACCTTTAAGGCGGAGATTGTTGAGATAGAGTGGCCAATGTCGACAACGTGTTCAGTTATTGCATTTCTTACATAGCCACGTCTGTCTTTCTACAAACATGCGGGATAGTGTTCTTGAATTCGTTTAGACCTTTTTTTAGACTGACTGTTGTACTCATCTTATTTATCTAACCGTTTCTGACTCATTTATTCTTCTGAACTCCTAGGTAACATAAAGTCTCCTTTGTTTCTCTGTGTATTCTAATTGCAACTCACTTGTTTAATTATTTATCTCATTACTTCATTCTGTTACCCTTATTCAACTACTTATATGCACTAATTAATATTAACAACTATTCCTGATCCCTTTACTGTTGTCTACTTTCACGAGAAAGGAAGAAATGTACATAAGTTTGATTGTACAGGTAAAGAAAGTGAATTCTTCGAAAAGAGACTCTTCTGCGAAACACTTATCTTGTTTTTACTAATATCTAGATAAGAATTATTCGTGAATTAAAAAAGCAATTCGAACCCGCATTCTGTGGATCATTAGCCGGCTTAAGAAGTAGCTGTCATAAGTCAGTCGGTAAAGTAACAGGCTACTAACCTAGTCATCACTGATATGAGGTTCTCTGTGACCTTAGCCCAAATTTAATATTATTATCCCTATTTTTTTATTCCTTCACGTTCCCAGTGGAACATAGGGCTTGAAGTTTCTGTAGCAGTGGTGATTATTTTTACAGGATGGGGTTGCTAGCGCCTTATGCTCAGCCTTCCCTCTTTACCAGTCTTACTACTGGCTTAGCGAGGTAAAGGAGTGCGTCTGTGGCCAGGCGTCGAACCGCGGACCACCTGCGTGGCCGGCGAGCACTCTACCGCATATTATCCCTTTGTTATATAAAATATTTACTTTACTTCAGACTTTACGAACCATTTCTTCCTGACTGTTAGTGAATTCTTCGTTAAGTTGAATCCAGAAATTTAGTTTCTGCATAAAGCTATTTATTAGCGTAGTTTTATCACTGATTAGTGAAGAGAAACATTTAGATGTTTTGAAATAATAATTGAGGTACATAATCGGTTCATTTCTAGAGTCATGAGTGATATTAATGCAGTTTAGAAGACAAAAGGGTTGGACGAAGACACATTTGCCTTATAATTCCATTTTCATCTGCCTTGTTACTGTTCCCGATGGATTCCAGCTGGAATACAGAGGCTTCAGCAGCACACCTCCACTTTTTCCTATCTTCTGTGGTCCTCTTTTGCTGGCCTAATGATGTCCAATAGTCTGCCACCTCTTCGTCAAACGATCTTCTCCATGTCAGCCACGGACCCAATAACAACTCATCATTTCCCATTCGGGCTCCACTAGTGTGACAATGTGGGGCACGATTTCATTCGATAATCTCCTCGTGTGCCCAATCCATCTCCATTTTGCTCAGCATATTTGTTGGGCAAAAGATTTTTAGGTGATTCCTTCTCAAAGTTTCGTGATGCTAATTTTCTCTGGCCATCTGATTTTTACTGGGGAGCCAATGATACCAGGCGTTGATAAAAGTCTTCAGTATCTTTCGTGACGCGCCAAGTTTCTGAAAGTCTGAATTTTTTGTTTATGCTGAGTGCAGGAGATCTCTGAACTCATTTCAGTTTGATAAAAGTCTGCCTTTCCTTTCCGATTCTGTTTTTGACATCCTCATCGGTATTGACTGCCTGCAGTTAAAACGATGCTTCCTAGTAAACTGAAGGCATATATATATAATACGATACAGAAAAATTTACCGATCTAGTGCTGATCAGTTTGTTAACAATAATTAGTCGGTACCAATCTGCCAAGGGGTAGTAATTAACCAATAACATTAAAGAGTCACAATTAAAGAGTAGAAACACTAGCAGAAACTAAACTAGTGTGTGTCGGTGGTACAGTGGTTATAACTCTCGCCAACCATGCACACGGTCCGGGGTTCGATCCCCTGCCTACCCACACCTGATATCTATGGTCGGCCTGCAAAATTTGGGCTACCGATATCACATGTTGAAAATTCCATACCTGTACAAAAAATACAGTATGTAGTCAAGCTATAATCACAATAAAATAAAATATCATACATAATTGTGGGAAAATGAGGAGTAATTAAGAAGTGAGTGAGTGAGTGTTCCAACCAGTTGCGCAATAAGCAGTTTGGGATGAAGTAGTCAGAATAATAGGATAATTAGTACAAGTATTATTTGTAAAAAGCTTAGAGGGAGGGAGAAATTGTCAGTCTTTCACATTGATCTAAGGATAGCCAAAGTAATGAAAGTGACAGGAAGAATTTTTTCTGAACACAGATACAGGTCTGGCTTCTTCGGGTGGACTACAATGGCTTCAGCTGTACGCAAAAGACGAAAGCGTTAAGCAGAATCAATATTGATCCTTATCAACTTTATGCTCACTATATATAATGTGTGTTAAAATAGAGCTACGAATAGATCCTATTTGTTCCTTACTTCACTGCTGTGCAGGATGGTGTAAGGAATTCCGATGATAATGATGGGCGTACAAGTAGGCAGGTTCATCATAGGTTTTATTATTCTGACTATTACATCTTTAATTACTTATTACATAATCAATTTGAAAAATCACTTATTTAAGAACACAATATTCAGAGAAGAGACTCTTTTCAACGAATTTATTATCAAGCTGTACAGTCATACATATATGGCTTTTATATTAAGAAACTATATCCGGTGAGGGAATTAAGTCAAAGGTGTGAATACATGAAATAATAATAATAGTATGAAATGCAATTAAAATTAAAATGTTTGTGATTATAATTATAGTTAAATGTCAAGTAGCAAAACAATTAATGTCACATATGGAATAATACATAAGGTGTATAGATGTTGGAAAGGGTTGCATAATTATAGGATTAGTAGGTGAATATAAAATGTTACATAAAATGGTGTTAAATTTGATAAGATAGAATTCAACAATGTAAAAAAAAATTTTGGATTTATTTTGATTTGACACTAGTAACTAGTGTGATGTGTCTAGTCCTCTCTTTGGTGCAGACTGAATTCTATCAGTCAGGAGGTCAATCGCGAGCCCGAATAGCTCAGTGGTAACGTCTCTGACTGCAGCACTGGGTGACGCAGGTTCGAATCTCAGAAGGGATATGAGTTCGTTCAAGGTTGCAGATACGCCTTGCTGACCAGTGAGTGCCAACTAGCACGAAACCTAGGTCCAAGGCTTCCCGCCAATTGCCTCCAACTATCTAATTTTAGATTCAGAATGACAAGTGGAAACAATTCAGAGTGAGAATAGTAGTAATAATAATAATCGTAATAGTAAGGCAAAGGTACAAAGATTAACTAAATAAACGAAATAAATAAATAAAATAAACGTCTATTCCTCTACGGCCAAGGCAGAAGTAGGGATTGCATATACTTCTTTTGTACACAAAAGTCTGTCTTTAATTCATGAATGGCCAAGGCCTCCATTGTTTTTAGAAGTTTAACACGCGGCTAGCAAGTTAGCATGGATTCGGGAGATGATCTTAAAATTATAGTCAGGGTTGGTAAAATGACAGGAGTCGATCAGATGTTTTAGAATAGAGCTTCGCATACCCTTTGTTTCTCCCTTGTAAGACCATGCTGGAGTATGTTTTTGTATCATTGTGGCTACGGCCAATGTCCTTTGTTCCACAAGAGGAGCAGGTGAACTGATAGATACATTTGGAGGCGGTGAGACGAGGCAGCTTATCTTTTACAGAGATGGAGAACAACTTGAGACTGGTGAACGTCATTTGTATTTCTCAGTTAGTCCTTATTTTCCCCAAATTATCCGCTATACAGTGCATTTATATCAATTTTTGCAATTGTTTCTACCCTTTAACTGTTTACAATAATACAGATGAGGTAAAAAGTTGTGTGAGTGAGTGACTTGATATGATAATGAGCAGTAATAATTTATGCTCGAAACGTGGTCATCAGTAAATATTACTGTACAACATTGTGTGATTTATCAAAATTAAATGTTATCTACGATGGAGTTATACTCTACCACAGTGCCCAAGGTTTATACTTATATTAATTATCACCTCCCTGATATGTTGATATTGTCTAATTATTGTCAAACAAACTTACTACCACTAGATTGGTAAATTTTTGTATTCTATTATAAATGCTTACTATGTTTGAGTAGATCCGCGGACGGGGATCAAACTGGAAAGTAAACACTTCTTCGTTCAGTTCTTTAGGCTTCTAAATGTTTAAATGGGGATGAAATAAGGAAATCTAAAGATGAATATACTGTATTGTGCAGAAAAATGTATGTGAAGAATGCGTTTTGTGAAACTTTTAGATTCTGTAAAAGTGGAACGACGGAAGACAAGGGCCAGGGAACAGATCGTTCATTGAGAAAATCAACAGATATTTATAGATTTTTATGTACATTATTATTAGCCGAGAAACAGCGTCTTCTGACTGGTTGTTTTCCTGCTGAAGGTTATTCAGTCATCTCTTTGTGGCCATTTCTTTGAAGGTTAGACCATCTATCTGCGAATCGCATTCGGTCACGCTAAATTTGCTACGATTGGTTGTAGATTTAGTCCTTGTTCTTTTCTC
This sequence comes from Trichobilharzia szidati, assembly GCA_944472155.2. NCBI lineage: Eukaryota > Metazoa > Platyhelminthes > Trematoda > Strigeidida > Schistosomatidae > Trichobilharzia > Trichobilharzia szidati. The sequence goes on along the minus strand of OX235272.1, from coordinate 42,949,393 downwards.
ATGACCAAGGTTTGGTACGTAAACACTGATGTAAATTGCTGTCTACCAATTTCGGCTAGCAGACAGCTCTCACCACAAAAGTACCTTGTATATATATACATGTACATATATACATATATTTGATTGAATTGACAGGTCATATATCAGCAAGTTACACAAGTACTGAGGAACAAATCAATTCGTTAGAGTTCAATCAATCACATTATGTTGATTCTTATCCAACAAACGGAAATGCTCAAAAATGTCACTGGACAAAAAGACTTTTACTTGAAAATAGAACAATGAATGATACAACCAAGTTAAATTTAACAGATTTTACAAAACCTAATGCATTTGCTATACAATGCTTTATTATGAAACCAGAATATGAGTCTAGGTAAGCATATTTCTATGTTGGGTTCACTGTTTCTTTTTTTAAGAAGCTCGCACTAACCACTGAAATAACTTTGTATCATTATGCATATGAATATAGTTAAGAATGCAGTCAACCACTTGGTTGAATACTGACCTGAAAACTGTGTATTGCGTAGAAAAATGTCAAATTTTTGGTTTGCAGTGGTTTGATCGGTCACAGAATTGATCACGAGTTAGAGGATCATTGGGAAACCAGCTGTTTCATCCTAGTTTGGGGCTTTTTGTCAGAATGCGCCCACTGGGGGTAAGAACCCACGACCTTGCAATTAAAAGCGAACTCGAGTCCAAGTGGCTGAATAGTCTACCAGGTCGTCTTGTACCCAGAAGGTCCTGGGTTCGTACAACTGAAGAATCTTAAACTAGGACGGGGCAACTGTCCAGTGCTCCCAATTGTTCTCTAACTAATATGAACATATGTTCAAATCTACATACTGAATGACTAGGTATAATTTTAGAATAATTGTCAGTCCTAGTTGCAGTATTTCATAACACAGTGTCAGTATGAAAGTCAGTAAGGAAGAAGACAAACGCCATTGGTTAACGCACAATGAAAGACCTATCGATTAACTTATACTGAAATTCGCCTATGCCCACCACTGTTCTTTTAACAGCTGTATGACATGCTACGAAGCCAACTAAAATCTTTCTAATGACACAATACTGATATTAAATACTTCCGGTAGATACAACTTTAAGCTGTGTAATTTAGCGCATGATTAGTGAGCCGCATGACAAATATTTGCTTCGACTTCCTCAAATAAACTTTAATTTTTCAAGAGTTGATTTGTAGGGATTTGTTTTTTAAAAGTTTTGTCACGGATTGGTGTCAGTTAGAGAACCGTCGAAAACCAATCAGGTAGTACTTGACAGGTGTTTCGTCCAACTGTGGCAATCTCCAGCAGTATGCACCGACTGGAGTTCAAATCCAGGACATACGGATCGTGGGTTTAAGCACTGTACTGATGGGACTCGACTGAATGGCCCACGAATTTCAATTTCGACCAATTGGTGATTTCGCCGCCACTACAGCCAATGTTATCGGCAAGTATTTGCCCTTAGGCCCGATCTAGTGGACCACACTGGTCACGATGTCTCAATAGAACTTCAGACAACTTAATCTTGTAGCCAGTACCTAGAGAACAAAGTGCAAACTAACACGTGAAAACTAATGTGGAGCTCGCCACTGGTTGAAGGTGCCTGAAGGTCTTACAAGAAGTCGTGACCAGTGGGATCCACCGGATTGGGCGTGAGGACAAAGACTCTCCGATAACATTGGCTGGTAGTAGCGCCATTTGGTAGAAATTGGAATTCATGGGCTATTCTATAGAATCCCATTGGCAAAACGGGGGTGTGACCTTGATCTTGTAATCTAAAAGTCCTGGTTTCGGTGGGTGAGCAACGCTGGAAAGTCCCACAGTTGGATGAAACAGCTACCCAGCACTACTTGGTTGGTTTTCGATGGTTCTGTTCAGTATTATTATTTATTCATTTTTATTCCCTTGGGTTCCGAGTGGAACATAGGGCTTCAACAAGACATCTCCACTTTCTTCTATTCTATGTTTTTCTCTTCAGCTAGCTAGCCACAAAATCTCCCATAATCCCTCATCTTCTAGAACTCCCATGATCTCCTCCATATCACACTCACATCGACGACCCACTCATCGCTTCCCATTCACCTTCCACTCGAGCAATGTCCTGCATTCAGCGTGATTCCATTCGATGGCCTCCTCATCATATGCTGGATCCGTCTCCATTTTCTCCTACATATTTGTTGAGCAATCGGCTCTTGGCTGGTTCTCTGACTGACATCAATCCGTGACCAAACTTGAAATAAACTTGAATTCTAATTCGCACACACTTTATTGTGGGCCTTAAGTTTCTTTTCACTAAGCTTTGAAAATAACTAGACTTTGGAATCCTGTATACTTCAGTCATTTTTACAGAAGGTAGTCATATCATCTTTTATGAATATAGTATTTACTTGTGAATTGTCTGATGTACAGTAGCTGGCAGTAGGTAGTTACCATCTGATAAGACTTAAAAAGTTATACTGAATATAATTCACGGATTAGTTTCGTATACTATGACTAGTGAACTCAATGATCCTGATGTGGTTGTGTTCTCTGAGCTGGATAGTTAATTTGCGAAGCTTTCATTGACCTACTAGGCAACATCTTCAGCGCATACTTCAATTTGAGGTCTTTAAATTGAAGTATGCGCTGAAGATGTTGCCTAGTAGGACAATGAAAGCTTCGCAAATTAACTATCCAGCTCAGAGAACACAACCACATCAAAATCATCCACCTGAACTACAAATCTTCTCCATCATATCTAAATCTTACGAGCGGAACTCAATGATCTACTGAAGATCATTCCTTAGCTATTTAACTTATTCGTATTCCAGGTGGAACATAGAGCTTCAGGCTTGATCTCTGAAGTTTTAGTTGGAGTGGAGTTTATTTGTACAGGATGGGGTTGCTAGCCTTTTTTTCTGACCTTCTCACTTTACCGGGATTACTACCGGCTGAATAAGGTATATGAAAGGGTTTGATCGTGAATCCAACTCCGGATCACTTGTTTGATTAGCGCAAACACAATAACTTTGTATCATGTGCATGTTACATTCTCAATTAAAAATAATTAATAAAATATGCTATATAAAAGTAAGCTGAGAACAAATTTAAAAGTCTCTTTTGTTTTCTCTCTCATATACTTTGTCTTTGTTCTAATTCTTTAGATATATGGACATGTTACCGCTACTGTTTAGTCAATTTCCTGATTTAGATTATGCTATAATCTCAGTTCCTCGGATGGTCAAATGTTTTCCAATGTTAAAAAGTTTCGTTGTAAGTGAGCAATGCAGATAAAATTTTTTGGAAACATCAACAAATTCTAACCAGATGTAACACATGTTTTTTTATTCCTTCACGTTCCCAGTGTAACATAGGGCTTCAAGCTACAGGCTTGAAGTTTCTGTAGCAGTGGTGATTACTTTTACACGATGGGTTTGCTAACCTCATGCCCAACCTTCCCTCTTTACCGGATTTATTACTGAATTAGCGAGGTAAAGGAGTGCGTTGGTTGCCGGAGATCGAACCCGGGCCCACCTACCGCTCTGCCATCAACGCATCGTTGTAACAAATATACGCTCACATATTTAAATTTGTTAACAAGTTATGCAATAATAAGAGAAATAATCTTAAATACAGCAAATGAATAACAATAATAAAGTCCATAGAATGTGTAAGGAGAAAATTCAGTATTCTATCAACCAGGAATTTGTATAATTGTGATTAACATAGGCGAATTTATTAGGATAAATTTAAATACTAAGCAAGTTCAGTAGCATTCATCTGACAATACCACGTGTTAGGTGATCCGCAACGGAAAAATCAGCGAGGCGTTCGAAGTGAAGACAGGAGTAAGACAAGGCACCTGCCTATTATCACCGATGATATTCTTAATTGTTATGGACTGGATTATGCCTCAGACTGTGCGTGGGAAATGAGAAGAAAGGAATACTTTGGACCACCAATGAGAAGACTATAGAAGATCTGGATTTCGCGTGTAGATGATTTATGTTTAATGTCACACAAACTCGAAAACTTCCAGGCAGGCGAAAAGGAACAAACTGGCTGAAGAAGCAGCCAGAGAAGACTTGACTTCAGGTGAACATAGGTAGGATGGAGGTGACGAAGATGACCAACCAGCAGCAACAGAAACAACAGCCAGCACCAATCGCCATTAACGGGAGAGATTTAACAGAGGTTAATTCATTCACTCATCTAGGAAACATCGTTTCAACCACAGGCGGACGGGACGGATGAAGATGTCAAAGCTGGCCAGAATCTGAAAATCACAGACGTGAAAACAGTTTCGAAATCTTATACACTAACTCAGTCAGCATAAACAGAAAGATTCGGATTTTCAACACAAATGTCAGTCAGTCAGTTTTTTATACGGGTCAGAAACTTGTACTGCATGTCACACAAAGGATTTCCAGTAAGTTACAGACTTTTATCAACAGCCATCTTCACTGGGTTCATATTGGAGATCAAATGACCAGCCGGCTGGCCAAAAAGAATTAGCAACAAGAAACTCTGGCTGTGAACATATCAACCAAGAGCCTATCGTTCAACAAATATGCTGAGGAAAATGGAGATGGATTAGTCACACGTTGACGAGGCCGTTGAATGGCATCGCGCTCAATGCAGGCTATTGCTCGAGTGAAACCCCAATGGAAACGACGTGAGGGTCGTCGGTGCGAGGGTAATATGGAAGATATCGTGTGGGCTTGAGGAGATGAGAGATTATATGCTATCATGGGCCTAGATGAAGAGGAGAGTAGAAAATAGAGGAAATCGAAGATGCGTTGTTGAAGCCCTTTGTTCTACTACGAACCCAAGAGAATACTGAATAATGAACAATAAAAAAATAAGTTTGGCATCCATCCACTGCAGCTCATTCCAATCGACTGTGGATTCTAACTTTTGCCAGTTCATGATAAATAGCGTCACCTCCAGCCAATGCCATTGACGACTATCTATCCTCACACTTCATTTAGTGGTCAGGAATAGGTATTCTAGTTCAAAATCATAACAACAGAGGTCTATTCAGTCAGGTGTGAAGACATATACACACTGATGATATCGACTTGTGATGGCGCTACATTTCCTGAATTGACAGAAGTTAAAATTTACTAACTATTGGGATGCTTTCCAGCGGCTGAATTGTCAACTGACTTGCGTTGTGATCTGATGGTGGTGGGTTTGATTCTTCGTGGGGTCATGGATGCGCAATGCTGAAGAGTGCCAAACTGGGGTGAAGCAGCTGGTCAATACTCTCTGGCTTTCCATGTGTCTCTGACTAAGATTACTTAGTGGTCTAATTTGAAAAACTTCTGTGTGATTAAAAAACAGACATCTGGGCAATATTTGATGAACACTTAGTACTTAGAACAAACTGAATACTAGTTCTTGTTCAGAGGTGTCAAATTTAGAGTGCATTTCAATGTTGTCATCTATATGTTAAGAATCAATGGAGAAAAAATTTAACCGAAAAAGGCATATAAATGACCAATCCTATGCAGCTACATTGTACCCTTGACTTCCATCTGCCTTTATTACCTTTGGATATCTAATCTTAAGTTGCATATAAGAGTAATGTGGTAAGAGGTGTCCTCGAACAAGCCAAAATTGTGAACAACAATTTCCATCAATGTTTACGTCCCAAACAGGGGTCATGAGAAAAAAACAAGAACAAAGCCTAACTTTGAGGAACTTAGCAACCAATCACAGCAAAAAATTAGCGTATGTAAATAAGATTCGCAGATATATGGATAACTTTGTAAGCAACGGTCGTAAGCAGTGCAGAGTAACCTTCAGGAGGAAAACAACCAATCAGAAGACGCTGCTTCTCTGCTAAAATAACTAACTATAATGTACATAAAATTCTATAAATATCTATTGATTTTCTCAATAAACGATCCGTTGCCTGGACCTTTTGTCATCTGTCGTTACGGTAGGACAGTTTAGTCAAAACAATCATCAACAGGTTGATTTGTAGAACTTAAGCACTTATACTTCATAAATTAGATTTAAAATAATGACAGGAAATATAAGTACGTGAAAACTGATATCGTCTTATATTTTCCTTTTTTTTTCTCTCATGATGTAGCACTGCAGAATAAGACGAAATAAAGATCCTGAGCATGAATTGTATGTTTTTCATCGGTCTGAACTTCACAGGTAAATTCCTTTTTGAAATAAATAGTATTGATTTTCAATTAATTGTAAATGATAAACAAAGTTTACTATTAACAATTCATAAAGGATTTGGGGTGAGAGCTGTCTGCAAGACAAAATCGGAGACAACAGTTATCGTCAGTGTTTGCGACCCAAATCAGGGTCATGAGAAAAAGCAAGAACAAAGACTAACCTTGAGGAACTCAGCAACCAATCTCAGTAGACTTAGCGTGGGCGGATACGATTAGCAGATATATCACCGGACTGTCTAAGAAATGGCTACAAAGAGATGACGGAATAACCTTCAGCAGGAAAACAACCAATCAGAAGACGTTGCTTCTCTGCTAACAATAATGAATAATAATATACATAAAAATCTATAAATATCTGTTGAATTTCTCGATAAATGATCTGTTGGTTGATCCTTGTCTTCTGTCATTACAGATTAACTTTTCGATTGTGGTAGACTGAATTATGTGGAAGACTGTGCGTGGGGGCGAGAAGACAGGAATATATATTAACACGATAAGAAGACTCTAGAAAGTCTGAACTTCATGGATAATTTATGTCAACTGTCACATAAATTTGAACAGCTACGGGCAAAAATCAACAAGTTAGCAGAATACACAAACAGTGAAGACAGGACTTCAAGTGAACCTAGAGCAGATGAAGGTGGTGAAGATAACCATCACCCAAAAACAACAACAACCACAACAAGCGTCAGTCACTACCAACAGGAGAAATTTGAAAGACGTCAGGCAGCACCGGTTGCAGTTACAGATGGCACGGATGAGAATGTCAAAAGCAGAATCAGAAAGGCAAGGCACACCTGAAATCAGCGTGGAAATTCACTACACTCAAAATAAAGAATGAAGTTCGGATTTTCAGCGCCGATATTAAGTCAGTCACTTCTTCTTTATGGCTCAGAAACTTGCCAGGCGTGTCACAAAAGCATTTCCATCAGGCTACTGAAGACTTTTATCAACAACTGTCTGCTCTGGCTTCATACTGAAGATCAGATGGCCATCTAGAAAGAATTAGCCAACAAGTAACCCTGGGAACGAACCAACCAAGAACCTGCTGCTCAACAAATATGCTGAAGAAAATGGATATGGATCACACATACACCGAGTACACGAGCTAGGCTATCACTCGACTAGAAGTCGAATAAGGAACAGCGAGTTAGGCGTAATTCTGAGGGTGATATGGAGAGGATCGTGTGAGGAGGAAGGAAATGAGGACTTATAGACAATCATAAAGCCAGCTAAACAGCACTGCACAGAACAGGATAAAGTTGATAAATGCTGTTGAGGCCCTGTTTTCTGTTGGGAACCCAGGGGAATAATAATACATTAATAGTGACCTACAGGCGTCATTTGTTTTTGTAGATATTTGTTTAGTCACTCAGTAGTACTATGTATGTCGGTGGTTTAACGGTAGTACACTCGTCGACCACGCCTCACTTGGCTCCGGTTTGATCCCCGGCAGACCCACTACGGAGTAAAAGGAGAACAAGAACCGAAAAGCCTACGTCTCAAGAGAACAAACGCTTACAATAGTATCATTATCAGGCATCTTGATATGGATCATGGGGTGGAAATCACAAATTCCTTTAAAACTATCAATAGATAAAAAAGCTCAATTCTCCTCAAGTTTGTCGAAGCAATCTCTATCAAACGCCTGAAACCCGATTTATGTGTTCAGAAAGAAGTAGTTATCAGTCTTTCCTTGCCAGCCTGGTAACTGGATATCTTTGTTCTTTCTTTCATTTGAATTTCGTAATCTTCGGATTTAATCTCACCCCACTTTGGTGTAGTGTAATTTTGCTTGTCTCTTGTTTCTATGATTTGAGTTGAACTCAGTACAATGTCACCCAATCTATTAGTTACTCATCATCTTACATATCTCTCGTCTTACTACATAACTCCTTTACCATTGTATGCATACACTTACTTTGTTTAAACTTGAACTGCCTGTGTAAAAACTATATAAGCGTGATTTTCTGAGCACTGTTCACTAATTCCGGAATCTCCTGTCTACTGACATCATGTAAAATCTGCAAATATGCCAGAACTTTTCTGTACATAAACCTCATAATTGATTTAGGCTGTAAGCAAGCAGCTGATGAGAATCCAACGAAATAAACGATGATGGTACCATATTATTCTGCACAAACCACACTGTTGTTCTTGCTTTATTTAAATTAAAAAGAGAAGGTTGGGCTACAGGTGAGCAACTACACCCCATAAAAGACAACAAAACCACTTCTACTGAAACTTCACAGCTCCAAGCTTGAAGCCCTATGTCCCACTCGGAACTCAAAAGAATAAAACAAGAAATATGGAATGAGTAGTGCTATGCACAGTGATGTATGTAATGTCCAGAGGTGATGTGTTCTGCTAAAGTTTATGAATTCTACAAAGCCTTCTATGGTAAATTTTTCTAACTGTCTCATCTTAGATAGTCTAATCCGCTTCATAAACATTCGAAATTTCATATTCATTTAATCTAGTTAAACAAAACTGGGTATGCTATGTCATGCTTTTTCCTATTGTGACTGCTAAAAATGTGTGATACTATTAATATATGTGTAAAACTTGGGCACTGTGGTGGTAGGTAATTGCATATTAGTTGGTTAATTAGATATATCACACACAATGATGAAACAGTAATACTTACTGGATGACACAGTTTCGAACACAATTTATTATTGTTCATAATCATATCTTCAATCATAATTACACGACTTCGAAACTTGAGTTTTATAGTTTTCTTTGTCCTATCCTTTTTGTCGTCGTTGGGGTGGGAGAATAAAGTGTCATTCAAACCACCCACAAACTCAATTAGAAACAAGCTTTGTCAGTTAAATGGTGGATCCTGTGGAGCCGTTAAAACAAAACAATTTAGTTTATCTAATTCCCTGCTGCAATGATTGTCAGGTCAAATACATAGGTCACAGTAGTAGGACAGGGGCAGTCAGACTAACAGAGCAACACAAAAATCAACCAAAATCTAGATTAGTTGACCACAATAAGATAAGAAATCTAGAGAATACTTCAGCTATAGCACTCACTACATGCACTTACACATCCATAAAAAATTGGATGGGATACGATGATAGTTTTGAAATCTAATGTAACAGCAGAGTGGAGGGAAAGACTTATAACAGAAGTTTTGTTTATCGAATCAACTGAAGAGAATACGTGTAACAGGAATGATTCAACACCTGTCCAGTTGGAAATCTGGAAAATTCTACTACCCCTATGAAGATGAATAGGAGAGAACAAAGAAAACTATAAAACTCAAGTTTCGAAGTCGTGTGATTATAATTGATATGATTATGAACAATAATAAATTGTGTTCGAAACTGTTTCATCCAGTAAATAATACTGTATCTGTGACTGTGTGATACTTCTTATAAACAAACTAATATGTGTGATACAATAATATAAGGCGGTTTCAACAATCATAATTATTTCCTTTTATTTCTATTCATATTATTCAAATGGATTTTAGAGATTTCATTGTACGACGTGCAAAACGCTCTGAAGAGGAAGCCATTAAATCATTAACTAGTTATATGAATCCATTGGATCGGTCTTTATTCTTAGCTGATTTAAATGCATTCATACATGATGGTAAACATAAAGTAAGTTGTTTTATTAATATCAGCATAAAGTTTTCAGCATTGTGGAAAAGATCAAATGAAGGCATAATTATATTTCAATAGTTTACACACAATGATAAGTTTTGTTATTGGTAATATTTCGAGCAAAATTACTGCCCATATTCACACCACTGTTGGAATTGTTTTGTTCACACATTTATGATTTGTACTCATATATATATATATATATATATATATATAGTTCATTTTTTGTTCATTCATTTTTGTGTATTCAGAACTATATTCCAAGTTGTTGACAGTTGTGTTGCTGAGTCACCCTTGTTACATGTATCCGGTGTGGTCTTAATGTTATAAGTCTCTTTTTCCATTTGTTCATATTAGTTTTTAGAATACAAATATTGTTCCAGTCGAATTTTTAGATTTTGCCGTCGATTGATTGGACCGAAGTGCTCGGTCTCAGCTTGACATGTCGGCTTCTTTTTCAGATGCTTCGACGATGTCTGGGCATTTAATCAGAATTTAACTGGTGGAATCCAGGATGCTCATTCCGTCCTGTTTGGGACTCGTCATCTGGATATACCTGCATTCCCCAGTGAGTGAGGTGGCTCTCGTGGCTATAGTGGTCTAGTGGATAACGCTTTGGCGTTTGAAACTATGGGCACTGGGTTCGAGCCTCGAAAGGAACATCATCACTAAGTGACTGGGGAATGCAGGTACATCCAGATGGCGAGTCCCAAATAGGACGAAATGCGCATCCTGGATTCCACTGCTAGTCACCATCCACCAATTAAATTTGTTCCAATCGATATTGTGGTTTTTGTCCCATGCATGTGCAGCTATAGATGAATTTTCTTCTAAATTCTTGTAAGCTTGTGTTCCTGTTGGTTGACCTTTAGTTAGGCGTTCATGTTCATTCACCCTTATTTTGAGTGATCTGGATTTTTGAACAACATATTCAGTCGGACACTCCTTGCAAGATATTTTATAAATCACATTGTTTTTATCCATCATTTTCATGGGATCTTTCAGTTGATTTATTTTATGTTTAATTAGATTCGTCAGTTTTGAGGTTTCTTCGAATTGCCTCTGATGTACATTTTTATAGAGTATTGTGGTCGTTGTCTTGCCATTCTCCGTCTTGTCATTCTGCGGTTTACCCTCTTTTTTCTCCTTTTTATATTATCTTTGATAAATTCTTTTGGGTAGTTGTTGTCGAGTAACATTTTGAATAGGACGTTTATTTCTTTACGCTGGTCCTCTGGTGTTGTTGTAAGTCTACGTATTCTATCTGCAAGACCTTGTATTAATCCTCGTTTTACCGTGAGTGGATGAGCTGAGTGATAATCAAGGAATCTTCCAGAGTGTGTAGTTTTTCTATATAGCGTCGTTTTTATGCTACCATCTGTTATTCTTTGTATTTTGCAGTCTAACATAGGCAGTTCCCCAATTTCATTCTCTATTTCCATAGTGAATTTTATTGAGTCGACATGCCTGTTTATGTGTGAGAAGAATCTCACAACATTGTTTTTCTTTCATTACTACTAACTTGTCGTCTACAAATCTCCACCAAGATTTTATTGATGACCTGAATGGTTTATATATGAGTACAAATCATAAATGTGTGAATTAAAAAACAGAACACCTCCAACAGTGGTGTGAACACGGGCAGTAATTTTGCTCGAAATATTAAAAATAACAAAACTTATCATTGTGTGTAAACCATTGGAATATAATTATACTTTATTTAAGTTGTTTCAATTAATGAAATTGGTAGAAGATAAGGCAATTTGTATTATCCGCTTTCCATTTTTTGTTTATACAAATACAAATTAAAGAATTTCGCCAACTGACTTATCTTTCATAGCTCAGTTGATATCAGTGTTCTAAAGCAGTAAAATTAATCCACTTAAATAAATTCTTTATTACATTTGATAGTATATTAAGAAGTTGGTGAATACACCGTGGCATAGAGTGTTAAATAAGGAGGGCAATTAAGAAGTCAATGACGTTGTGAAGTTACGTTAATTGAGACAGCTATTTGATATTAGATAATTGGAAACAATCGGCAGGATGCTTTGGACCTAGGTTTTATGCTAGTTTGCACTCGTCAGAAAGGCGTATCAGCAACTTTGAAGGAACCTATATCCCTTCTGAGATTCAAACCTGTGTCACCCAGCGCTATAGTCAGAGACGTTACCACTAAGCTATTCGGACTCGCGATTGACCTACTGTAGGATTACTGTGTTGGATACTTTGACTGGACACTAGTTAGTAACTAGCATTATGCGTCTAGTCCTTTGTTTGGTGCAGTCAAGTTTGCTAATGTGAACAGGATTCTAGGTGGGTCGCCATCATGGTGAGACGTGTAGTAGATGAGCTACACATGCCGGAGCACTGTCTTCCTTAACAAGAAATGTTATCTGATGTAGGATTAGGTCGGGGAAGAGTTGGGAGTGTTCAAATCAAGACCTGATCTCAAACCATGAAATCTTTGAGTAGCAGGATTTCATCATGAGTTAACATTAGTTAGAGAACCATTGGAAAACCTGAGAGTGCTGGACAGCTATTTCATCCTGGCTTAGGACTTTTCAGCAGTACGCACCTATCGTCAGGGTTCGAACACAGGACCTTCTGGTTGCAAGGGAGCTCGTAGACCATTAAGCCACTTGGACCCCATTCAATGTCCAATCCATGAATTCTAACTTCCGTCAATTCCTGACCAGTAAGGTGCAGCAGGTCGGGTGTGAGGACAAATACTCGTCGAAGACATTGGCTAGCGGTCGCAGTATGTCGTGAATTGGCAAAAGCTAGAATTCATGGGCCATTGGATTGAGTCCCAGTGGCTGGATGGTCTACGAGTTTGCCTTGTAACCAGAAGGTCCTGGATTCGAACCATGGCGGTGGGTGTGTACTGATAAAGAGTCTCAAACTAGGATGAAACATCTGTCCAGTACTCCGGGGTGGTTTTCCAATGGTTCTCTAACCAATTTTAGCTCATGATGAAATCCTGTAACCAGTCAGTCAAATCCCTACAAACCAATACTTTTCACCAGTTCCCTACCAAAGCCTTAATCTCCAGCTCATTGATGGCTACTAGAGAGATGTCCTGAGAAGTTGTGGTCAGTGAGATCTTCACTGTCAAATTTTGAGTGGACGCTTATTTTTTAATTAAAATTAATTTCTAATTTTTCATTAGAACTTGATGTCACACCGCATTTTCGCTACGAGTATGGAATTTTCTGCATGTGATATCGGTAGCCCAAATTTTGCAGGCCTACCATTGATATCAGATGTGCATCGGTAGGGGATCGAACCCTGGACCAGATGCATGGTCGGTGAGAGTCCCAACCGCTGTGCCACCGAAGGCATTGGGTGATAGTGGAGCCATATCACAAAAAGACGGAGTTAGAATTTCAGGGGTCATTGAATTCCTGCCCAAGTGGTTGAATAGTCAACAAACTTAGTCTCGTACCCTGAAGGTCCTCGTTTCGATCCCTAGTGATCTGTTGGTCCCGCACTGATGAGGAGCCTCAGACTAGAACGAAACAGCCACCTAGTGCTCCCTGGACAGTTATCACTGATCTCTTAAACTGATGCTGATTCCTGACGAAATCCACTTTGAAAATGATTCAAATCCCTAATCTATAATCATTCCCCAGCCCAACCATATTTAGTCATACGTAAAGTTAGAGTTAAACGTTTTTTAAAGTGTTAACCTCATAAAACTGTTTTATATTTTTGTATTTTGTTATTAGGATGGAACTCTAATTTCATGTTATGTTGCTGTTGCTTTGGGCAAAGTTGTTGGTGTAGCAATCTTACGCGATGAAAATGTGAGCTTCTCAAATTTAACTGATACCACATGTTGCTTTTTTATCATTATTTTTTCAGTAAAAATATTGCTCAGGTTGACTACTCACCTGTCACTAGTTGACTATTACTATTACTTAAAATTAATGAATTTCGCTGTCTATCGCGAATGTAGAGTATGGATTTTTTTTCTACTATTTTTATTCCTTTACGTTGCCAGTGGAACATAGGGCTTCAAGCTAGAGCTTTGAAGTTTCGGTAGCAGTGGTGTTTATTTTTACGGGATGGGGTTGCTAGCCTCATGCCCAACCTTCCCTCTCCACCAGTTTTATTACTGGCTTAGAGAGGTAAAGGAGTGCGTCTGTGGTCGGGGATCGAACCCTGGACCACATGCGTGGTCAGAGAGAATTCTACTCCTGTGCCACCGATGCACAGAGTATGGATACTACATGTCAATATATTTTGTAAGATTACAACTTGAAATTTATAAGAACAAAGGTTTATTTGATGACAACACAAATACGAAGGAATTTAAGACATCTACAGATATATATCATATAAAGGAAGGATTTATGAGACCGTACGTAGGATTTTTAATAGACGAGGAATTAAGCTGGCATCTGAGCGTAGGAACTCACTCAGGGAGAAAATGCTCTGTATTGAACTAATTAGACAAAATACCGTAACCTACTAAATACATTGCAATAACTGTGAGTAGGATCAACTACACAGGTCAGAGAACAGTAGACTGGGGATAGTCAGATTATCAGAACATAAGAATTTATCTGAGTGTAGAATGATTAACCCCGCGAAGATGAGTAATTTAGAAGGCTCAGATATTGCAATCAGTGCATTAAAACACTGTGCGTCGGTGGCACAGTGGTTAGGAATCTCGCCGACCATGCACATGGTCCAGGGTTCGATCCCCAACCGACGCACACCTGATATCTATGGTCGGCCTGCTAAATTTGGGCTAACGATATCACACGCTGAAAATTTCATACTTGTACCAAAATACTGTGTGGAATGAAGCTATAATAAAATTAAAATAAAAAATATCGTGAGATAGGTACATGAGAGAGCTTAATCACTGAATATTTCTTAATCGAATCTACACTTACAACATTAAATAAGAATGAGTCCTTAGAAATACCAGAGATTTGGAAAATATGACTAGCAATCGAACCAAAGGATAAGAAATAATGAAATTATACAATTGAATTTCTAAAGTTATGTGAGTCCCTTGATATGATTATGGTCAGCAATAAATTGTGCTGGGTAACGTGGTCATCGGTAAAGAATCCTGTATGGCACTCTGGGACTTTACCAAATAAATTTACTCTGTGATGGAATTATACTCTACCACAGTGCTCAAGTTCTCTTCTTATAACGCGTTTATCTGTAAGGCTGTGAAAAAGTTTCCCTAAGGATTATAGGCACCCCTTTTTGGCGAATGGCAAGAAGCACGAAACCTAGATGCAAGGCTTCCTTCCGATCACCTTCAGTCATCTAATATTCGGTATAATGAGGTGCTGCTTGGTACTAGAAATATTCTGCAATTGGAACTTGTGACAAATGGTTAATTAATGTATTCGCATAGCTTTAAAGTGTATGCAATCTATTCGAATACTTCATAAGTGGTGAAAAGATTATTTGCTATCAGCTTTTAAGTTTGGCGATCATAATTTCTCATGAGAAGCTGTCTTATTAATGTAGTGTACACGATTCTAGTACAAAATAACATCTGATGGTGTCTTAGTTTCATCTTAGACTCAAGAAGTGTTATACTCAGCTTCTAAACAAATCAGTTATATCTGCTCCTGGTTGTCTCTGTTATTGCCTGTTAGGATGAACAAGCTTCTTTGTTAGCCGTGTAGTAATGATTTATGTGTATTTGAAACTTAATAATTACCCTGATAAATTAGTCACAAAGCATGTAGGGAAATGTAAAAATAAAATAAATAGTAATAGTAGTGATAGTGAGAATAATAATAATAATAATGATATTAATGACGACATGCATGTCAAACATGCGCAGGACAACACCAACAATAAGGAATCTAAATCATCAGTAATAATTCCATACAAGGAAGCAGCCTCGGAAACCTTCGCAATGCAAGAATAAAAGTGGCACTCAAACCCAAAAACTCACTTAGAAAGAATCTTTGTCGGTTTATCTAATTCCCTGTTTGCAATGATTGTCAGGTCAAATACATAGGTCAAAGTAGTAGAACAGGTGCAGTCAGACTAGCGGAGCGTAAAAACCTAGCAAAATCTAGATTAATTGACCCAAATGATAAGATAAGAAATCTAGAGAACACTCACTACATGCGATTAAACACAACCAAACAATGTGCTGGATGGGATAAGATGACAGTTTGAAAATTTAATATATCAGCAGGGTGGAGGGAGAGACTGATAACGGAAGCTGTATTTATCGAATCAACTGCAGATATGTGTAATAGGAATGATTCAACACCTGTCCAGTTGGATATCTGGAAAATTCTACTACTCCAACGACGACAAATAGGAGAGAACAAAGAAAACTATAAAACTCAAGTTTCGAAGTTGTGTGATTATAATTGACTGAAGTGATTATGAACAGCAATAAATTGTGTTCGAAACTGTGTCATCCAGTAAATAATACTGTTTCTCTGACTGTGTGATACATCTAATAAACAAACTAATATGGAATTACTTACTACTATAGTGCCCAAGTTTTACAAATATATTGATTTATGAATCCACTGACATGACAACCTAATTGAGCAGTTTTTGATTCTTTTATTAGTGGCTTAGATTTCTGAGGATATCTGACATAATACAACCAATCACATTCTTTTTTTTTGTTTATGGATTCATCTCCTGAGGTTTTGTAAATATGATACACAATGCATTTTGTCTAATAAACGTGCTCGTGGTTGAATCTGACAGTTTGTGTCTAACTCAGTGTAGGAGATAAATCCAGACGACCAGCTTATTATCGTGTCGTGTCTGTTAGCTCATTCTAGACACGTTAGACGACATCACTCTGTCATATTGTGGTGAGAGCTGCCTGCTAGACAAAATTGGTAATTTACGTCAATGTTTACATCCCAAATCTTGTTCATGAGAAAAGAACAAGAACAAAGACTAACTCTACAACCAATCACAGCAGACTTTGCGTGGGCGGATACGATTAGCATATGTATGGTCTGACCATCAAAGAAACGGTCACGAAGAGATTACAGGATAACCTTCAGTGAGAAAACAACCAATCAGAAGACGCTGTTTCTCTGCTAACAATAATGCTAAGAATAATGTACATAAAAATTTATAAATATCTGTTGATTTTCTCAATAAACGATCTGTTGCCTGACTCTTGTCTTCTGTCGTCACAATAACATTGTCCTTACTTAGATTAAGTATACTATTTCATGATAAATATATTTCACGTAACAATGTTTTCTTTTTATTTTAACCACACAAAAATAAAACAACTTTACAGAACATAGAATGGCTTCGAACTCATTTTAACATTGAAGATTTTATCTACTATACACATCATGCTAGAAATGAGCATGTTTGCTTGTATCATTTTCTGCTGGCTGCCAATTTCCATTCGCATACATCAATGTTTCTACGGGAAATTTTGCGTCAATCACGTAAAACATGCATTTACTATCGTGTACCACCGCCATATGTATATGAGTCAGTAAGTTTCAATATGAAAATTCATTTTAAATTATTTTATATTAACCACTTTGTTAACTAATAATAAAAAGAAAATAAAAGACAATAAAAATAATAATCCGGTATCGCATACTCTACTGCACTCATCTGAAAGAATAAAATTCCGGTTTTCAGCACTAATAGTAAGTCAGTCACATCCCTTCTATATTGGTCAGAGACTTGGTGTTCGTGTGTCACGGAAAGTATTTTTTTAAATAGGCTACTTCAGACTTTCATCAACAGCTGTCTGCCTTCTCTGTCTCCATGCTGAAGATCACAGATGACCAACCAGAAACGATTAGCAACAAGGAACTCTGGTAAGCAGCGAACTCATCAAGAACCTATTGTTGAACAAAAATTGCAAAGGAAATGGGGATGGATTAAACACATTTAAGAGACAGTTGAATGATACCATGTAACAGACCATCTCTTAAGTGAGAGACGACAAAATGGGCATAAATTTGAGAGTGAGATGCGTGAGATCACCTGGGGAGATGAGGACTTATGGTTAATCGTACTAGAAGACGACATGACGGCTGATACACAACCACGATGTATCACTCCCTTTGAGTTCCAAGTGGAATCTAGGACTTCAAGCTTGAGAGTGGCAATTTCAATAGGTGTGGTGCTGTTTTGTTGACGTGACGCCAAACCTATCCTTTCCAACAGCGTTTACTACCGGCCAAGCAAGCTTTAGAAGTACGTCTGGTATGAGTCGAAGTCCAGATCACATGCATGGTTGGTGAGTAAGTTAATATACAGACATGCCTATTGGATTCTCTAAAGTGAGGAAAGCATGATTTAAGGGTAAATGAAAATTATTCAGCCTTGGAAGGTTAGTAAACTTCTGAAAATAAGTTCGAGTTTTTTCAAAATGATATCAGAGGCACAGAATGATATACGTAATCGTCACTTATGAATCTGTAGAGAAGTATAATAAATACGACGTTGTTAAATAATAATCAGAGTTATGGATGTTACTTTGTGTGTTATTTTGCACACTAGACTGGTTGACGTAATTGCAGAGGTTCCATTATCTATGTAGACAACATAATCAGTTCTAACAATAATATCAGCTTTATTCTTGGCAAAAATGTTTACATGGTATGAGGAATTCTTATCATCCAGGATCTTCCCGCAAAGCAGCAATCAGTAGAGTAGATTATGTGACACAATGCGCTGTTCATTTTGAAGCATAGACTATTCCCTCACAACATTTTTCTACCATCTTCGAGAAATGCACACCAGTACTCCGAGATCCCATCAAAAATGTTCATGAATACATTGTGCAACACAAAAACATAACTGAATGAGAATAAGGGGAAATATGAAGCATTTTAATGGATGGCAGTTCATGTAGTCAAGTGATTTAAGCAGTCTGCTAGAAAACATAAAAAAAAGCCAAATCAATAACTGTGAAAATACTCTTTATATCACCATTTGACTGGATGGAGGATTTCATCATGAGTTGAAATCAGTTAGAGAACCACTGGAAATCCTGGGAGTACTGGACATCCAGCTGTTTCATCCTAGTTTGGGACTCTCCAGCAGTACGCACTCACCGCCAGGGTCAGAACCCAGGACCTTCTGGTTACGAAGCCACATCGTAGACCATTGAGCCACTGGGACCTGATCCAATGGTCAGCCCATGAATTCTAACTTCTGCCAATTCACGACATAGTGCGACCATTTCTTCGATGAGTTACTGCCTCATCTTCAACCTGCTGTACTCCTCCATCCAGTGAAACTAAATCCCTACAAAACCAATACTTGAAAATATCACCATTTCACAGTTGTCTAATTAGTGAGCTATTAGAGTGACACATCATGCCTCAACTTCTCACATTTTCGCTATACGTGTTAAATTCTAAAACCGTTTTGTACGCTTCGTATTAACCAAGTCAAGTTAAAGAACGGTTACTCGTTGATGACGTTAGCTACTGGTTACCCTATGTATTCTGCTAGTCGATAGAGGTTGGAATTCATGGGGCTACACACTGGATCGGGTCTCCATTCGCTAATGAGTTCGCCTTGTAGCCGAAGGTCCTGGATTTGAACCTGTTTTGGGAAGAGTCGGAGACAAGGACGAAACAGTTCTTTAATAGTAATCCATGAGAACTAGTTTTATGCCTATTTATTGCTCGTGTAATCCGGAAATAACAACCTTTCATTGAGTAACATACTTCTCGTTGCATTTCTGTCCATTTCTTTTAAAAGTTCTATGTTGATACAACACTGATAACTTGCCTATCAAAATTAACTCCTGTCAGTCCAAGAAGACAAATTAAATATCCAAAAGCCTTATTAAATGATATAAAAGCACCAGAGAAAAGAGTTTTAGAAGAGGTGAATTCAATACCAGCCCTGTTTATGACAACAGCAAAACTATTAATGGAACCGAAAGAAATAATCAATGCTAGAATAATTGTCGTCGGTGCATCAACAACCGGTTTAGCAGTACTTGAAACATTAGCCACATGGTAAGCGAGTAAACACTACTTCACCATTTCTTTTTCTTCTCCTCAATCCTTGTAGAATCATTTCAAAAAAACTTTAGTCTATAAAAGTGCTATGTAAATGTTTTTTCATTCACTTCGCTTTAAAATAAAGCAAAAGGAAAAGCCATCATTAGGATTGGTTAGTTCTAACGGACCTAACTTACCTCGATTCTATGGTAGACCAAAACTACACGAACCAAACATTCCCATACGACTAATCGTTTCGCTTCCAGGAACACCAACATATAATCTATCTAAAGAACTTTTCAGGAAATTAAATTACCTAACAGAATCATACGACCATTCTATCAATTCGTCAATCTAATTTTTAGAGAAAATCAAAAACGTTACGTTGATGATACATTTGTAATAATTCAGAGAAACGATTTAGAATATACTCATAAATTAATAAACAACATATTTGAAGACATCAAATTCACAAGAGAAGAGAAATCAGATAACAAAATCCCATTTTTAGATATCTTAATCAGGAGAACCAACACAGGAGATTTAAAAACACAAGTATACAGCAAATGAACGCAGACAGAACAATTACTCAACTATACTTGCAATAATCCAATTACCCACAAACGAAACTGTGTGCAGACATCGTTTAAAAGGGTTCAAACACAATGTAGCACTCCAGAGTTTAAAAGAGTGGAAGAAAAATACCTACAAACGGTCTTCAAAAAGAATGGTTATCCACAAAATTTCATCAAAAATGTTTAAAGTCGAATCAAAACACCAACAAGAAACCATCGTCAAACACCACAAGAAAATTCATCCTACCATACATGAGAAATATCTCTGAAATAACAGCTAGAATACTGAAACCGTTAGATATAGATAGAGCACACAAACCAGTAAAATCGCTTAATTCGATATTATGCAAACCAAAAGATCCAACAGAAAAAGGAGATAAAATTAATACCATTTACAAAATGCATTGTACGGACTGCAAAGAGCATTACATCGGCCAAACTGGGCGTCCTCTCCGAATTAGAATCCAGGAACACAAATCAGCCGTGAAAAGACATGATATATATTCTTTAGTATCAATGCATATAGACAATTATGGACATCAGTTTGATTGGAATAATGTCGAAATCTTAGACAGAGGAAACATCAAAAGTGCCAGGGAATTCCTAGAAGCCTGGTACTCAAACGAAAATTCAATTAACAAACACGTTAATTAAAAGTAAACCAGAAAGTTTAAAATCCAAGTCAATAGAAAATGGTCAATGCATATGTAAAGATGGTTACCGGGAGACGCAATTCTATCGCTCATGAAGAAATTTAAATCATTTCACTTTATGCTAAATATTGCGCTGAAGATGGATGTTGTCCAGAAGGACGACGAAAGCTCCGCAACTAAACCAACCAGCTCAGAGAACACTATTAATTGCAGTTCATATGTTTCCTAATTGTTTGTTCTCTTAGGACGACAAAACGGAGAAGTTACAGAATGGAGAGAGATCCAGGCAGTGTAAACGTACGACTGACCTTGATATGACCAATCAGAATAAAAAGATTTTTTACATTTGAAAATGCTGTTTACTAAAACTATTCAGTAGAAAAATAAGGAAAATAAAAATAATAATCATTTTCAAGAATTGATTTGTAGGGATTTAACTGATTGGTTTGAGGCTTTCATCACGAGCTGATATCAGTTAGAGAACCATTGGAAAACCTGGGAGTACTAGACAGCTGTTTCATCACCGCATTTGTGCTCCTTGAGAAGTACGCACCTACCGGGGTTTGGATCCAACACCTTCTGGTTACAAGGCTAACGAGCTCGTAGACCATTAAGCCACTGGGACCCCTATCCAATGGCCCATGAGTTCTGACTTCTGCCAATTCACGACATAGCGTGGTCGCTAGCCAATGTTTTCGGTGAGTATTTGTACTGCCAGGTTTTCCAATGGTTCTCTAACCGATGTCAGCTCATGATGAAATCCTGTAACCAATCAATCAAATCCCTACAAACTAATACTTGAATATCAATGAGATGTTCACTAGCGACTGGCCCTATTCAGGTAGGTATTTACCTGGGGTTCTAGTGGGAAGTCGTGACCAGTAGCCTACAGCAGGTTGGGTGTGAGGACAAATACTCGCAGAAGACATTGGCTAATAATCATTTTATTCCACCAGTAAAACACCCTATCCCTAATATTGACGTTGACCATAACGGCAACCCTAATCGTAACCCTAACAAGCTAACAACGCACTATCCAAACAGTAATTAAAAATGAGATTGGAGTAAAATCTGCACATGAGTTCATGCACAGCATTCATAGTGTCTATGTAATAGTGGCGATTCCGTTATTGAATGAATAACATTCATTTAAGGTCATTGGTGTGTCGGACAGACTTGTTTTTTAGCCATAAAGTCATGACTGGAGAGTTTTTAATTTGGTTTATTTATGGCTTAAATTCCTGAGGTTTTATACCATGTATTTTGTCTAATAAACGTTGTTGTGGTTGAATCTGACTTTTGCGTGTATTTCAGTATGGCAGATAAATTCAGTTGATCAGTTGGTTATGGTGTTGTTATCTGGAGGTTCATTTTAGTTATTTTGGACAAAATCTCAGTCCAGTACCACTCCAACACAACAACTTCGCATCGTTATGTGAAGCAAACCTATTTGGTTGGGAAGCTAGACCCATTTATTCATCGTTTTTGTGGTTGGGTTAGCTTTAACCTATTGCAGTTGTAATTATTCGCTTCTTTGAATTGTTTAGATGTTACATGATGTTAGATATCGCCGAGTTACTAATTGCTGTCTAGTCAACATTATGAAATATCTGTCGACGAATTTAGCCTATGTAATGCTAAACGGATCTTATTTTGTTTCACCTTAATTTGTCAAGCTCCCATTTCCATTCTACAGAGTATCAGTTGGTTTACAAACGCAAGCCTAAAATTTTATTGAACTACGCAGTTTTGTCTCTCTTATTTTGATTTTGCAGAGTGTCTTTTTCATTCTACATCTTATCCTAGACAACCTTGAGAAACAAATATGTATTACCTACCTAGAAAGCATCGTTTCAACTACAGGCGGATCTGACGAGAATATCAAAGCAAGGATCGGGAAAGCAAGGCAAGCTTTCATTACTCTTAAGTCTGTGTGGAGGTCAGCTGCGCCCGACAGCATGAAAAATAAGATCCGGATTTTCAACTCCAATGTGAAGTTAATGGCTTGGCGCGTCATGAAGAGCACTCAAACAAATTACAGACCTCCATCAACAGCTGTCTTTGCTCAGTACTTCGCTCGAGATCAGATGGCCGGTAAGAAAAGATCAGCAGCAAGAATCTCTGTCAATGAGTGAACCAACCAACTAGGAACCAACTGTGCAGCAAATAAGCAGGAAGAAATGGAGGTGGATTGGTCATACTCTGAGAAAACCATCAAGTGACATCACACGTCAGGACATCACTCGAGTGAAACCCGAATGGGAAGCGGCGAGTTTGTCGTCAGTGCGACAGTGACATGGATGAGGTCATGTGAAAAGGAGATGAAAGCATATGGGCGGACGTGGAGCCAACTGAAAACGTTGGAAAAGAATCGAACGCAATGGAGACGTTTGGCTGAAGCCTTATGTTCCTCTAGGAAATAAAGGAAAAAATAATAATAATTGCACCAAGGATTGGTTTGTAGGGGATTTGATTCATTTCCTGTTTTTGGTTACGGACTGATGATGGTTAGAGAACCGTTGAAAACCAACCAGAAAGTAATGGGAAGCTGTTCCGTCCCACTTTAGGAGTCTTCAGCAGTACACACACATGAATCCTCCCCCTGGGGGACGAACGGAGCACATCAAAGTTACTATCTCATTAGTAAGTGGTTACGGGAAAAAAGTTGCCTGGAGTTCTAGTGAGAAGTCGTGACCAGTGGGACCCACCAGGTCGAGTGTAAGGACAAATATTTGCCAATGAAACTGACTGGTGATAAGGCTAAAATCGTGAATCGAGCGAAGTTAAAATTCATGGTTCATTGGATTCCAACTCAAGTGGGTTAAATTTAATTTAGTGGTAGTCTAGAAACTCACAGAAATTTGAGTTTAAGCATTTAGTAAGATTCAAATTATGCAAACATAACTTCATTCTTTAATTTAACTTTACGTATTTTCTTATAAGTGTTACCGTTAAAAAGAACCAAACCCTTATTGATTTATTTCTAGTCCATACATTCGATTCACGAATCTAGTCCTGTTATCTCCACATGGACTTCCTGGAGATACTCTGGAGAAAATAGATCCGCTGGCTTTCAAATTTCTACCCTCAGAGTAAGCTGAATTATAAATTTTTTATAATTTTTTATAAAATTTGTATGAAATTCTAAGCAATCAGGTTATACTATTTTTTTATCTATTCAGTAGTATGAGTTTATTTCTTCAAATTGTACGCAGTATTTTAAATTAGACTGAATCAATCAATATCGACAGATTACAAATTAGAAGCATATGTACGTGATAGTTTGCATAAAAATGTAATGCTTAACTGAATATCAGATAAACTAAGGAAAGTAATTTAAAAGTTATGGATTTATGTTCTCCACAGCATGCTGTAAGTTAGCAGTAGTGGTTGGAAACTTTTCTTTTGCACACAAAGTTCCGGTTGTCCGAAGCGAATTATAATCCTCTATACTGTTTGGACTGTTCGGTATCTAGATGCCTTTAGTAGTTTATTCGGTACCCGATAGAGGTAAAAAAACATTTAATTTTAGATCTGTGGCCTGTTTTTACGAGGTGATCTAATATGGAACTGTTGATCGTCTTAAATATACCTTTTACTCAGCCCCGCTGGTAGTGACACGGTGAAAAAGAGAAAAGACTTGATAAAGGAATGCTGATTTGCAATTTGGTATCTTTATATAGCCAAATTATTTATGCCTCATCTTCAAATCATCATTTCCGTGTTATACTACTTCTGGTCTCTATATTGGGGTTCTTTGTTTATTTCCACAACATTGTATCATTTGCTTTCTCTGACATCAAATCCATTTCCCAGTTACCTGATGTTTTTATTCCAATGAAAGTCTCTTTATACAGTATTGATAAATCTTATCATTAGCACACGCCACAATAGACGTTCCCAAGTACGGGAAATTAAGTTTATAGAGCAACGGTTAATATAACTGCGTCGACAGGAGCAGTTGAATTGATACATAAAACTAGATGTGGCCTAGTTACATCGTCTTTTAGTTTCGGAATCACAGCCAGTCGTGTGTGAAATGTGAATTGTAGCCTATTGGCACTATGTCTTTCGAATCAGTCTTAACTTGGTGATCGTTATTTCGCTTGATACATCACTTTGTAAATGCAGTTGACTATTAAGAGGCCTCTTTTTATTAGATGCAATGCAAATTCGTATTCTTGTCAATGTATTTCATACATACTTTGTTCTGCTCTGTTATGGGAAAAATTTTATTTTGATCAAATCACACCATGTTATAAAGTAATGTTTACTGATGACCGCGTTTCGAGCACAAATTATTGCTGCTCATAATCATATCGTCAGTTATAATCAAACGATTTCGAAACTTGAGTTTTATAGTTTTCTTTGTTTTCTCTTATTTGTCTTCATTGGGGTAGTAGAATTTTCCAGATATCTGACTGGACAAGTGTTGAATCATTCCTACTACACGTGTTTGCAGTTGATTCGACAAAGTAGTAGAGCAGATGCAGTCAGACTAGCGGAGTGCAAAAACCTAACAAAATCTAGATTAGTTGACCTGAATAAGATAATAAATCTAGAGAATAGTTCAGCTAGCTATAGCACTATATGCAGTTACACACAACCATACAATAGGATGCATGAGATAAGACGACAGTTTTAAAATCTAATATACCAGCAGGGTGGAGGGAGAGACTGATAACGGAAGCTGTATTTATCGAATCAACTGCAAATACGTGTAATAGGAGTCATTAAACACCTGTCCAGTTAGACATCTGGAGAACTGCCCTATCCCACCGACGACAAATAGGATAGGACAAAGAAAACTATAAAATGCAAGTTTCGAAGTCGTGTGATTATAATTGATGAAATGATTATGAACAATAATGAATTGTAGGTTTATTTAGGATCATGTTTATCACATTTGAATTCACGTATTTCCCAAATGACAAATAACGTACATACACACACAAACTCATACAAAACTAATCTGTACAAATCAATTATAGAAGAGTGAACACAACAACAACTTGACATTAGTCATTACAAATATATGTGATGACTGCTAACATATTTTCCGTTGGTAAAAATGTCCATGGACAAATGACCTTTAAATAAACTGACTTCAATTTATGTAAAATTTTGACTATATATTTTGATGATTTATAAAAATCCGAATAAATCTGCTGAAGAAGCTGTGGCTTACACAGCGAAACGTTCAGAAAAATCTTCTTTTGATTTTCTTAACACGCTGAGATTAATTTAAATAATTTATCATGAATTGTGTTTGAAACTGTGTCGTCCAGTAAATACTGTTACTAATATGGAATTACTTACTACGACAGTGCCCAAGTTTTACACATATTTTAGTGATAATAAGGTTTGTGTAGGTGGTAATAAGAATAACGAAGGTAGTAATATGTATGTGTATATGTAGAAAATTCAATAAGTAAGTAGTTAGGTGAAGTCCTAAAAGTTATGTAGTATCAAAGATGAAGTGGAAAGGTAATCAAAGTTTCAATAAATGCCAGCAGAAAGTCAAGTATTACTTCTCGAAGGCGATACAGAAGAGATATCATAGTGGATTCATCTACAATTCAAATTCTAAATGCAGAGAAAATATCATGAAATAAACTCGGCTGAAAATTCTGTACACTGTTTAGAACAGAGCTATTATTATTATTAAAATCTATCCAGTAGTCGACCGACATTCACTTCTAGGAAGGAGAAAAAGACAGTTTTTCAACAACAGTGGTCGAATGCTGTCCAGCGACGACTCAGGTGGTTAGGTTTCGAGTTCCAGCCGATAGTAATCCAGGTGAAGAGAAATGGATGTTCGTGTGGTTAGCAGCTCTACCACGTAAAAAGGAACACTACTGCCACCGAAACTTCGTAGGTGAAACCATGATTTTCTATGTTCCAGTCGGAAGGTTAAGCAATGAAATAAGAAGGGGAGAAAAGAAGGGAAAAGGGTGAAAGTTAGATGTACAAAACGATTGGTAACATGGGTAAATTTTCTGTTCAAGACTTGTTATAATTAAAGTTAAGATAGTCAGTGACGAACACAGCAATTTACTAATTAAATATATATATATGTGTATTTTTGTTTAAATTTAGTCGTGGATTTTCCGTCGATCATTTAAGTCAACTGGGATTAAAAGTATGCGTCAATGTGGTTTATGGGAAGCTTACAGCCATTGACAGGCAAGTGGTTGTTGTTACTGTTGTTGTTACTGTTTTTGCTGTTATTGTGTCTTTTGTTTTGTTAAAATTGTAACGGCCTAAAACCGACCTGCTGTCGTCTGAATGCAGGAAACCAATCACTCCATCCTACCGTATAGCTCACCAAAACTTCTTTCTTTGAGACACGCGCACATACACAGAGTCAAAAAATGCCTCGAAAACAGTAAAAAGATGGTTATAGTTCTACTTAAAAACAATAACGCTGAGAAATCAAAATTACCTAAGTAGTACCATTGGACAGCTGTATAGACAAGGTGACTTTGCAGGCACAAAACAAGTACTGGAGAACAAAATAAGTTATCCGAAAATCAACTCTAAGAAGTACCTGAGAATCAATTAGGAATATTCCCATAAAGTTGGGATCAAAAACTCTGTCCAAGATCGGAATCAGCTTCACCCTTTCAAACAAAATCATACATTATTATTGTATCGTACAGTCGCAAAGAGAAGCATTAAGATGAGAGGTTAAACAGGAATAAAGATAAACAATTAGGGTTAAGTCAGCAGTTTATATGCAAGCGTCAGATACAAGATATAGAATCGAGAAGGTAAACTGATAATCATTACAAAGTTAGCTGACGAAAATAACAGACAAATCCAGCGAGGAATATATTTTTATCGACGAAATCGTATCCAGAGGCCATACAGTCGTATTTATATTTGCATGGAGGATCTCACCATGAGCTGACATCAGTTAGAGAACCACTGGAAAACCTGGGAGTACTAGACAGCGGATTATATTTACCAAAATGTATAGTAGTCTATTATTGAGTAATAGGGGAAGGGCGACGTAATTGACATAATTACTCAGAAGTGGCTTTAGAAGTAAAAATAAAAGTTACAAGTTACGCAATACTCAATGGTACAAAGGAAGAAAGGGTTATAAATTTGATAAGGTTAAAATTGTTATTGAGTGAGAATAAAAGTAGTTGAATGTCCATTTAACAAATGTGAAGAGGGTGAGAAAATGTACGAAAAGAAGATATGAGAGTGATAATATTGAATTAAACATTTAAGTAAAAGCAAACTAATCATTAAAAATAAAAATTTACAGGGAACGATAAATGAAGAGGTTAGGGCCATGGGAGAATAAGAGACTGGATAAATTTCATTTCTATATATAGAGTTCGAGGTTGTATTGACGAATCGCCAATGACTCTGCCATACACAAATGCCGAAACCTGACACCCTTTGTACCATTTGGCCTTACCTTGTAGATAATCTTGAAAGATGACTCTGATGGGAGCTAAGTGGCTTGAGTTCACCAATTGTTCGAGAATTGAGCTAGTAACTGTCTTGCATTGACCTTTTGCTAACTATGGAATTCGTCTGTGAAATTGTTGTTGATGTCTACTTTGACATTACTTTAGAACACCTTTTTTAGTTTTCAAGAGTTAGTTCTTTGGGATATAATTTGTTTCATGTTGGACCACGTATTGATGCTAGTTAGGGTAACGATGAAAGCCACCACGAATAAATGAACAACTGTTTCCTCCTATATTGGGACTCACTGGCGATACGAACCGACAGGAGTTTGCACATACAAGTTACGACGTGCAGAATATAACTTAAATGTATTAGACTTCCTCATGAATTCCCCATGGCACTATGACTGTACTAATTAGTCAGCCTACATTCAAGTTTGTTTTTACAAATCTCTCCATCTTGTAGACAAAATCTCTAATTTCAATTTTTTATGTTTGATTGGCTCACACTTTTTCGAACTTGAAAAAGCACTGCTGTTTCTTATAATTGAAACAATGTTATTTAATGATTCCCAACACAAATGACTAGCGTTCATAGCTATTCGCTAAGGCCAAAGTAAAGATTAAAAATAAACCTTTTAGCAAACTTTAACTGAATAACCAGTTCATTTTATAAAAGCAGGATGGCATGTTGAAAGTTAAGACGAGGTACAAAGTACTAAAATACTAAGCCACATCATCCTAGAGAGAATAAACGATGCACTGAATACAGAACTCCGCCACCAACCATAACAAGCTGGCTGGATTCAGGAAAGGCAAATCATGCGCTGATCAAATTGCAACTCTACGCATCGTCATCGCAGAACAAAGCGTAGAATGGCAGTCAAACCTCTAACTCACCAGCTTCATCCACTTCGACAAGGCCTCCGACAGACAGCGTAGACCGAGAAGTAATTTGGAAACTACTACAACACTATGGCATGCGGTGGCCAAAGTCTTTATCAACCTCATTCGACAGCTGGCTATGTGACAATAATACATGTCAGGTGATCCACAATGCAAAACTCAGCGAGGCTTTCGAATTTAATTCAGGAGTGACACAAGCTGGTTGCTTATTACCACTGATGATATTCCCAATTATGGTGGACTGGATTATGCGTCAGACCATCCACAGGGAGTGAGAAGAGAGGAATACGTTGGGCCGATAAGAAGACTCCATCTAGAAGAACTGGACTTATGCTTAATGCTACACGAACTAAAAGACTTGCAGACAAAAACCAACGAACTGGCTGGAGAGTCTGGCAGTGAAGACAGGGCTCCAAGTGAACATAGAGAAGATGGAAGTGATGAAGGTAACCATGTGCAAACAGTAACAACAACCAGAGGTTGCCTCCTTCACTTATCTGGGAAGCATCATTTCAACTACAGGAGAAACGGACGAAGATGTCAATGCTAGACAGAATCGGAAAGGCAAGATACATCTGCATCAACCTGAAACCAGTTTGGAAATCTTCTACACTCGGCATAAATAACAAGATTCAGATTTTCAACACAAATGTCCGGTCGGTCCTTCTATATAAATCAGAAACTTGCACTACGTGTCACATAAAGGATTTCCAATAGGCTGTAGAATTCTATCAACAGCTGCCACCTTCACTGGCTGGCTCCATACTGAAGATCAAACGGCTAGAAAGAATTAGTAACAAGAAACTCTGGCTGGGAACAAACCAACAGGTGAGAGCTGATCGCTCAACAAATATGTAGGAAAAAGTGGAGATGAATCGGGCATACATTGAGGAAACCGTTGAATGACATCGTGCACAATGCAATGTGACCGCCATTCTGAATGGCTTGCCATTATGCTGCACTCCGAGTCTTTGTTATTGCTTAGTTGGGGACAATCGGTAGGAAGCTTTCGATCTAGATTTCCTGCTTCTTGGCACTCATCATCAAGATTTATCTTTAGTCTTGAAGGAACTCATTTCTCTCCTGATATTCAAACGCCTGCTATTCACCGCTAAAGTCAGAGACGTTACCACTAGTGGGCTATTCGACCTTGCGTGGGATTGACCTTCTGTGGGACTGTAATGGATGCTTTCATAGAATACTAGATGACAAGTAACGAGTATCATGAGTCTAGTCCTTTGCTTAATGCAGACACTGAATTCTATCAGTCAAGTTTGAAATGTGGCCATCACGCTAGGAGTCTCGCCGATTGCCTCCTACCATCTAAGCTTTTCAATTTATATATGTACACATCATAAATAAATTCAAAAGTGGAGAATATACAATTCTAAACAAAAATAATTGAGCAAAGCATATACTTTTCGATAATTTCATCTTCTGGCTCTACAATTACATGTATGTTTATATACATAGAATATTCTAGAACAGTAGTCAATAACAATATGTGTTTTTTTAATTATATCGATTCGTTAAGCAAGATCAATGGAATCACAGTTCATTAAAGATGCTTAAATAATAATAATAAAGATATAATAGAAAATAGAATATCAGCTGAAATTAGAAAAATTTCACAAAAATTGAGGATCATTCAAACTTAGATGGCCAAGATAATAATAATGTCTGAATTAGCTCCTTTCAGACGCATAAATTAGGCTTCTTAATTTGGATCCCAATGGCCTCAGCAATGTTTAATAATAGAACTCTTAAGGCAAAGTTGAGATTTGTTGGTATGAGGTAAATGACTCTGAAAGCCTGGTTAACGTCGATTTGGTGTTCTATATCCACAAGATGAGATAGAATAGTGCTACAAATAGATTTTGTTTGTTCTTTACTTAACCACTATGCAGAGCAATGTTCGGAAATCCGACGAGAAACACGCCTAACTGTACGCCTTATGTAACTGGCTCCCCATGGGAGCAGTTAAATTCGTAGATACACATGGAAGAGGCGAAATTGGGCAGTTTATCTTTTACTCCAAAACGCAAAAATGGAATGGTTTCGAAGATGCAGCGCAATTCGGCAGCAGGGAATGCTCTTTCTACCGCATTTCTAAGGCGTTGTGCTAATATCTCGCTGATGTTGTCTCCGAGGAACTGCATTCGTAAGAATAAGGCTTTTTAGGAACTGTTGGTAACTTGGGCTGCTTTGATTTTAGATTCATGTTCTTATCAATAAACTTTTCTGGGTGACCGTTTTCACTCAGCAACCATTTAATATTATTAAGTTCCTGGAAACGACATTCTACGAAAGTGCCAACTGCTCAAATTCTCCTTTATTTGAAAATATTCATTACAGGAAATTTAAGAGAATAACAATTTCATCTGAAGATAAGCTATCCTACGATTATTTAATTATAACAACTGGATTACAGTATCATGCTATCTGTCCAACCAGTGGATCAGGGGATGTAGTTAAAGCAAATGAGCGCAGCATTACTATTGGTTTTCAGCAATACAAGCATAATGATGACGATGATGATGATGATGGTGATGCCAGTGACAACGGTGCTAAATATCGTATGGATCGAAAATTCACAAGTAAAATTCCAAGTTGTTGTTTTCCTTTGTTTGTTTCTTTTTTGTTGTGTTACAGTATTTATAATCATTGTCTTTATTGGCATTATTCGATTATTTCGCTGGACTTACAAGCAAAAACCGACAAACTGGTCGAAGAAGCAGCAAAGACAGGACTCCAGGTGAACATAGACAAGACGGAGGTTATGAAAATAACCAACCAACAACAATAACAACAGCAGCCACATCCACTGCCAATCACCATAGACGGGAGGGATTTGAAAGAGGTTACTTCTTTCACTTATCTAGGGAGCATTGTCTCAACCACAGGAGGAACGGACGAAGATGTCAAATCGAGAATCGGGAAGGCGAGGAACACATTCATCAACCTGAAACCAATCTGGAAATCTTCGTCACTCAGCATCAACAACAAAATTCGGATTTTCAATACAAACGTCAAGTCAGTTTTGCTATACGGATCAGAAACTTGGCGGGTCACCAAGAATATTTCCAACAGGTTGTAGACCTTCATCAACAGCTGTCTTCGTTCTATACTGAAGATTAGATGGCCGGAAAGAATCACAAACAAGAAGCTATGGGAACAAACGAAACAAGAACCAATCGCCCAACAAATATGCAGGAGGAAGTGGAGATGGATTGGACACTCGCTGAGGAGGCCGCTGGGTGACATCGTGCGCCAGGCCATCCCTCGAGTGGAACCCGAAATGGAAGAGGCGAGTAGTGGGACGTCAGTGCAAGGGTGACATGGAGGAGATCGTGTGAGGAGGAGATGAAACAGTATGGAATAACATAACAGTATGGAATAATAATCATAATAATGATTTACTTTATTCCAAAACAGTACTTGTGATACAGAATGGAATTTTCAGCATTAATCACAATATTGCATCTAATTTCCTCAAATTATAAATAAAAATTAGTCACACAGAAAATTTTTCACATTTACAATAGGGGTAATGTTAAAATCATGCAGCATATCAAATGGAAATAATAATAATGATAGCAGCTAAGGTAATAATATTAATACAAGTGAAAATTGCCGTGGGCTTGTTTCACACAGTATATAGAAATCCTAGCATGTTTAAAAGTATTGAATATAATGTTCTCTCTACATGATGTGGTGAGGGAAAAAACAAAGATTACAGCAGTCAGAGGGATAAGTTGGTGTTCGCAATTATGAGAGTAAAACAAAGAAGCAACAGGACCATAAATATAATAGAAATAATAAAAGCAAAACTTGAAGGTACATAAAGATGGATGGAGGAGATTGTTTATTTACTAGATGAAAAAAGGTTAGTCAATTCTTGCCTGACACTATTTTCATCACATAAAATATGTGCCAAGTATGGTATCATAGAATTTTTATACTTAGACGTGCGAGCATACAGTTTTCTGAAGTTACTTCTTGCTCTACCTGAGGAGATGCAAGGTGAAAGCTGAGGGTGAAGTGGATGCTCCAAGTCAGACAAAATCCCTTTAGCATATTTATTGCACGAGGTCAAGTGCCTATCGACAACGACGTTAACTATGTAGTCCACTGGGACACCACTCACCCCACTGACAGTCTTCAGCATTCTACGAATTGTGACATAATTCTTTTTAAGCAAACCAGGAAAGAATAAGGGTAAACAATAAAGAAGAATAGGTAGGATTCAAGAGTGTATGAACTGTAAGAGGAGGGGTTGAGTTATACCAGAGCGCCTTAATTTATTAATGTAAAATGTCAGGCGGAATATTTTACTGGAGATTGCTAACACATCGGAAGACCAGGAAAGATCAGAAGAGAGAAAAAGTCCAAGATACTTAATTTCTGATTTAATTCCTATATCATTGTCGTCAATCTTACAACTGTCATGAGAATGGACGGCTTCTCTTAACTGTCTTTTACATCTTAAGCTGAAATTAACAGTTTGACATTTAGAAGGATTCAGTTTAAGACCATTAGACTCAGACCGTTTACTGACTCCTGACAGAAAGCTATTTATTTTGATACAGCCATTGAGACTGTTAAATCATCAGCGTACTTCACAAAGCTTATATATATATATCGACTTGACAAGTAAATGTGTGACCAGATTGTTCGAAATGTATGGCGCAAATGCATCACATTGCTTTTCAAATAATCTCCGTCTTCGAATCACAACACTTTTCAAATTTATAAAAGGGACCAATTGTTTTAAATTTTTACTTAACTTTTATCAAATTTCTAATTTTTCTTTTCTTTTTTTACTAGTTTTAAATTCGCATACACCACAACCGGATAATCTCTTCCTCATTAATGATGTTAATGATGTCCTACCAATCATTGAATGGATAAATACCGTCTTTTTACCCCTGTATCATGCTGAATTAGCTAAATATTCTAAGCATAGAAAATTTTCAATTGAGAAAGACTCTTTTGTCGATAGCAGTAACGAATGGGGAAATGGTGCAGATATTCGTAAACAAGACAATCAGATGACAGAAGTTGACAATCGACAGGATAGTGTCAAAGAGAATACAGACGAAAAAAGTGGAGGCGGCGGCAAAGGCGGGAAAGAAGGAGAAGATGTTAAGACATGTTCAGAGAATGAGATTAAGCTACAGTCAAATGCATTGTTATTTGATACATTCGGTGGTAATAACCACCATACAGAAGATAAAAATGAGGATGGTGAAGTTGACGAACAAGATGATGACGATGATGGTGCTGATGCTGATGCTGATGCTAATAATAATAAAAATAAGCTGAGTACTAGTAATCTTCTCATTGTATATGGTTACACAATGGATGCATACACATGCATTAATGGCCTGTTGAATGCTGGTGTCAACGGGAAGTGTATTATTATGATACAACCACCACAGATAGAAAATCATGTAAGCTTTATTTATTTATTATTTTTTGTCTCATAATCGAGTATTACTGTGTTGTGTTTGTCGTCAGACTTGACTAGAAACACTATAACCAACAGATCACTTGAAAGTAACCCCTTCAGCTGATTAAGATAGACACCAAAGTCAGTATCAACCACACCGACGCTTATCAGACAAATTACCTGGTGTATCATATTTACAAATCCTCATAAATTTAAACCTTAAAAACTGTCCTCTAAGGTCATCACGTCAGTACACGCATAAATCATGACTACGCGGTTAATAAAGAAACTTATCCATCCTAAAACTAATCTAATAGAAACACTGATATCGACTGGCAGTTTTGTAACTGTAGAAAAAAGAACACAGAGGCATTTGATGGCCAAATGACAAAATGTTAAAGAAACTTGCATTGAAATTCTAATGTTCAAAAGGTCTTGCTACACCACTTCTTCCGTCTTCATACCATTCTTTCTGAATTGCTCAAAACTTATCTCCTTCTCCTCTTGTTCACAATCGTTTTATCTCCCGTGTCAGAGTGAATGGTATTGTGGTTAGGCGTAGAACTTTAGGTAAGGAGGAGAAGCCAATCGATCAAGCTGTGAAGGTAAATCGATTGAGATGGCTAGGAAATGTGTTACGCGTGCCTAACCATCGTTTTCCATGACGGTGAATGTTAGCCTTCATAAGATTAGGTTGGAAGAGAGTTAGGGGTGGAGGAGCCTAAACCTGGTATCAGTCCCCGGAGTGTTTGACAGCTAATATGAGTGATGTAGGCTAGCGTAGACTGCATGGTTAGGGTCCACGATATGGTAAGAACCAATGGCTTTAGACAGTTGGTGATATAGCTCAAAATCCTCATTCTCAATGGCGCATATACATTCGTTCTTTGTGATCCCCCAAATCCAATAAACCCTTTTTTCAACGTTAATATTCTTTCTCCTTCATATTTCTGCCTATTTCCGTTCCTTTGAATCCCTTCTTTCTGTCTTTTAACTTCCTCTGTGTGGTACAAGGAATGTGGTGACTTAAGGTGCTGGCTTTCTGTGCATAGTTCAATGTTGAAACCCATCAGTCAGTCAGCCAGGCAGTCAGTCTTGTTTACAATATAATCCATCAATCCGCTATTGAAGATTTTTGCTGAAGACGTTTCGTGGCGTACTACTAACAAATCCTTATCAATAGTATTAGTTACAGCATAATGATTAACCACAATATGAATATGTAGCTCAATTTAGATGATTTTTAACTAAAACTAGGGCATATAGGTATTACATATCTGATTAAGCTAAATACATCGGAAATCACAAGATGGTGTGGCGCCAAAAGTGGGTGAATGCGTTTAAACGAAAATTCAGAGGTTCAAGGTACACTACAGAGTGTTCTTCAACGTCCTTTCACCAGAAACCTCATTTATCCTATTATTGTATGAGTACATTCTAACTGCAGCAGGGGTCGTGCGAATTATCATCCATTGAAAGACAACTGTCTAACAAATATTCTACCATGGTGCAGAACAAACGACCTGAGAATGTTTAATTCGATATAAATAAAAGCCTTAAAGCTATTGAAGTCCAGAGAAAGTGTGGAAGGCATTCTCCAGACATTATATAAATCCCAAATTAAAACACAGGGAGATCATATTTTTCTGTTACCCGATCTGTTAAGGCAACGATAACAAATTATCTGATTGTTTGAGTCATCATAATGACTTGGGCCCACTAAGTGGAAAATGGTGGTTTTAGCTTAGCTCTGGCAACTTACTTTACTGCTTTGTTGATATCTAAAACAAAAAGTATTACATCATCCAATATCATAACAAACACAAAATAATTTCCCTTTAAAGTTAAGGCGTAATACACGCCTGACGATGCGGGTGTAGGTTGTCAGATGTTTAGTCTGAGTTACGATCATGTACGTTGAGAATACAATGTGTAAATACATATGGTAAGCCCTATGCAGGGGGTATTTACACACAATAGTAGTAATTAGTCTCCAATGTATCCTTGTTTCTATGCAAAATCTGAACTCTGCTTCCTCACTCTTGTCTAATTATATCATAAATAGTCAGGCTTTTAACACTGAATAATTTGTATACTTATATTATTTTGGAGTAACATCGCTTATACTTTCTACTCATAACTCGTAACTGTGTGGAAAGTATGTCCAAAAGTTTTGTAGCTTATATATATATATAATATATATATATATATATATATATATATATATATAAGGATGTACGCAGCTGAAAAGAATCCACGATATAAAACCAGATCGTATTATCCTGTAAATATATTTTTATTGTTTTTGGGCTCTCAAAGATTAATCGGTTTTTAAGTATTTGTTTGCAGGGATTTGATGGCATTCAGCTTTCATCACCAAGTGATATCGGTTAGAAAACCACTGAAAACTAACCAGGGACTAATGGACATCTGTTTCGTCCTTGTTAGGAACTTTTCGGCGCTAAGCATCCATGACCCTACCAGGGAATTAAACAAAGACCTTTGGGTTACAAGACGAGCTCATTTATCATTCTATCACTGGAATAGAACCCCTAGTGGTTCATGAATTCTAGCTACTGTCAATACGCGATTTTTAGAGCCACCGCAGCCAGTGTCATAAACGAGTATTTGTCCTCACAACCGATCTAGTAGTGTCCACTGGCCACGAATTTTGTCTAGAACGCCAGCCAACTTCATCTTGCAGTTGATCATTAGTGAACATCACAAAAATTAGACATCACGGAATATAGACATTGTGTCGTGGTGTGATACAGACAATGTGTTCCAACTGAATATTATTCTCACATATTGCCACAGTTTGATACGGCATTAGCAACAGAATGCTATATATGTTTGAACATTCTATCTCATATCGTTTAATGTAAACAAAATCACACGCTTCAGTGTCTTGCCTTCTGCTGTTACAGTTGGATCATAGGAATTATTAAAAAGACGGCTACAGAGAAGGAAATTTTCTTTTCGACGAAGTCATCAACTAGTCTGTACATTCGTGTATCTATAGTGAGTGTGTGAGAAATTTCCAGAATTATTCCACGTCAAAGGTCAAATTAATAAAATTACAAGGTGTAATAATCAGGAAGATCGTGTAGAAAAGACACAATAAGATCATAATTACTGAAAGACTTGACTGTTTGTATAATTACGGATTAAGGACGTAGTAATAACATAACAGGTAAGAAGTTCCGACATTTATAAAAATAACAACAGCAACCAAATCTAGTAATGCAGATAGGACTGAAGCTTAAGAATAACAGAAATAAAAGAAGGTTTGGTAAGAGAGGTAATGGGGTAATCATTATTGTTGGGACTGACTTTTCATGATGACCACGGTAGGGGCAACGGTTGGACGCAATTCTTTTGAACACATAGCATGGGCTTTAGTTTTTGGATCTCCGGTGACTCAGCTATTCCTAGATGCTTTGATTTCGCTCCCTTAGATAGGTTTGATAGCATCTAGTACATGACTTTGAAGAACTTCTCAAATGGAGCTGAATGTCCTGAATTCACCAGATGTTCTCTTACCTAACTGTATACACCCTTGTTTCTCCTTTTGCTATCCATGCTGGATAGTGTTTCCGAGAGCGTTTTACAAGCAAACGCATGGGATGGTCACATGTTACTCGGCTCCACATGAGTAAGTGAACTGGTATATCCATGTTGAAGTGGCTCAATGCGACGGCTTGTCTTTCAAATGCTGGTTGAGTAGTTTCTTCCAGGAAAATGGTATTCGTAAGGCTGACGGCAAAATTAAGTTTTACTGAGAGACTTCGAAAGCCATCCACGGAGAAGTTCTGCTTCAGTATCACTTTTAAATTCTATGTGAAGTATCAGCATCTTTTTGGGGGTGATAACTTTGTCGAAAAGAAAATTTTCTTCGTTGTAACCGTCTTTTTAAAAATTAGATATCTTATGAGTGTTAAAATTACCATTCTGATAAACGTACCTTCGTTTATTTGATGATTTACAACTAATGAAGTGTCAATAGTATGACTGTTTGTTTTTCTGCTCTCGTTATGTGGTTAGCCTCTATCTGGGGGATTTATACAGTTGCTAGAATAACCTAAAAGTTTAACTTAGATTTACTCTATTTCAGACAACATAAGATCACTTCGGTCCAATCAGTCGACGGGGAAATCTAAAATTCAATTAAATAATCAATATGAGCCGTTGCACAAAAGGTGGCTCTCGTCGCCCAAGTGGTCTAGTGGATTATAACGCTTTGGCGTTTGAAACTATGCGCACAGGGTTCGAGCCTCGGTGGGAACATCATCACTCACTCACTGGGAAATGCAGGTAGATCCACTAGCTGACGAGTCCCAGACGGGACGAAATGCGCGTTATCCTGGATTCCACTGCTAGTCACCATCCACAAATTAAGATCACTTTTATTTGATTATTTTTTGGTTTAAAAATTATATGACTAAGCAGTTTTCTTATTTCCTCTTTATTTATTTATTTATATAACAAAATAAAAAGCCTCCAGCATTTGACAGTTTAATTATTCAAAGAAAAGTACACGAACATATGAAAAGGCTAAAAATTCGTATTGGTTATGATTTCTTATTGGAGTATTGGAATAAAGGTGATGCTGGATCAACATCAGCACATATTGAAACGGTAACGTTTAGTTCAAGAGGAAAGCAAATAACTATACCATGTTTAGTAAGTCTGATAAAATACCCTTTTTTCATAAATTTATGAAATTACCTCTAAAGGTGATTGTATATACATAAATTGTGCGTGGTTGAACGGCAAAATTCGAACTAATGGTTTTCTGATAAGCAGTCTAGCGCTACCAGATTGTCTACAAGTCTCTCCTGACTAGTAATTCCTAGGCGCTGGTAGTTTAAACTCATACAACCACACAGGTTTTCATTTCAATTCCAATCACCAACCGTTTTTTACGATTGTTATTATTCTGAAGGGAACAGAGGTCTTCAGTAGTATATCTCCATTTGATCCTGTCCTTTGCAGCCCTCTTTAGGTGGCTCCACAACTGCCTGTAAGCGTTCATCACCTCTGTGTTACCCTGACACGTGATGTCACCCAAAGATCTCCTCAGAGTGTCCTATCCATCTCCATTTTCCTTGAAATACTGAACGGGTAATACATTCTTGATTGGTTCTTTCCGAGAGTTCCTTGTTGCCCATCCTTTCCGCTTAGCCATCTGATCTCCAGTATGGAGTCATCGGAGGCAGTTGTCGATAAAAGTTTTCAGAAGCTTTTTTGAAATGTTTTCGAAGTATTGACTTGACACTAGTGTCGAAAATCTTAGTCTTTTTCTTCATTCTGAGTGTAGAGAGTGAATAAGGTTGATAGAGGTTCGCAGTACTCAACCTCATAGTGTTGAATTAGTTTCCAAATCACTTTGCCGTCAGCGCAGTCGAAAGCTTTTTCATAGTCAATGAAGTTGAGGTAGAGATTTGATTTCTGTTCTATGCTGTGTTCGATTATGATGTGTAGCGTTGAGATTCTATCAGCTGGGGGAGGGTGGAGCTCTTAATTCAGATATATTTACTTCAATAACAGAGCTAAAATAATACAATGATAGTTATTTTTAAGAAAAGTGGTTTTAGTACTCCAGTTTAAATTATGAGAAATGTGTAAATGCACTAAAAGTTATATAACTTGCCAAATGTAACGACTAATTTGAAAATAGATTCGATTCAGTATCCTGTGTATTACTTAATTAGCACTTTCCTGACTGAAAGTTAAGGCCTAGCTGAAGATCAGATATAACTGTCTTTTCAACTGCCATGGCTTCTGTCAACAGTTGAACACAGACAAATAAGGTCTTCATAAAAATGATAAATATTCTACATTACTACTTATACCAACAACTAAGTATTCTATGTAGGTTAATCAAAAATTAAAAGAATAGTGTGAGTAAAACTAATTCAAGGTAATATATATTCATCGACTTCTCATGAAGATCTAAATCAAAAATCAAGGTTAGGCAAGTATTGAAATAAAAAAACCATCTTATGCATAGATTAAATAACAAATGAAATAGAGGTTCAAATTTCTGATAACTAGTCATACTGATACACACTGTAGTGAGTAGAAATTTTTCAGTGAAGCAAACAACTCTGATGAACCAAATAATCCCCTGAGTTTTGAGTGGAACATACGGCTTCAACAGAACGTCTGTGTTTTATCATGTTCTCTTCAGTCCTTGTTATCTGGCTCCATGATTGCCTTTAAACTTTCATCTCTTGCTCACAAGATCTCCTCAGTGTCACACTCGAACCAACGCCCAATATGTCGTTTCCATATGGGTTACACTCGAGTAACGGCCTGTTGCACAATGTCATTCAACGGTCATCTCAGCTTGTATCCGATCTAATTCCTTTTCTTTTGGCATATTTGTGGGTTGGTCGGTCAGCAGGTTCCTGGGTGGTTCATAATGTGGGGGACTAATTGCCCAGTTTTTTATTTTTATTCCTTCACGTTCCCAATGGAACATATGGCTTCAAGCTAGAGGCTTGAAGTTTCTGTAGCAGTGTTTATTTTTACAGGATGGGGTCGCTAGCCTCATGCCCAACCTTCCCTCTTTACCAGTCTTATTACTGACTTAGCGAGGTAAAGGAGTGCGTCTGTGGCCGGTGATCGAACCCCGGATCTTGTGCATGGTTGGCGAGCGTCCTAAACGCTGTGCCACCGACGCACAAGTGTTACCCACTACACCACTTGGGCCAAAATAAAGCCGGCAACACCCGATATTTTCAGACGGTCACCCATGCAAGTACTAACCGAGCCCAACGTTGCTTATTTCGGTGATCGGACGAGAATCGGTGCTTTCAACGTGGTATGGTCGCCGACAATAAATTCTGTTAATCAGGCTTACAGTCAGATCAGTAAATTAAGGCAGTTGTCATCATGACGCGAATTTTCTTGTGATTCATCTCAGGTGTAACTTGAGTTCAAACTACTTGTCGCATCACTTACTTGCATGGTTGAATGTAATTTATATTACGTACACAACTGATGGGCTCTGCACAATCATATATACGTATATATATGGTTTTTAAGAAGTTATATCCGGTGAGGGAATTGAATCATAGGTGTGAATGCATAGAACAATAATAGTAGTATGAAATTAAATTAAAATATTTGTGATTATAATCATGTCGAGTGGCAAAACAATCAATGTCATAAATAGAATAATTCATAGGATGTATAGAACTTGGAAGGGGTGTGGAAT
Source organism: Trichobilharzia szidati (assembly GCA_944472155.2). Lineage (NCBI taxonomy): Eukaryota > Metazoa > Platyhelminthes > Trematoda > Strigeidida > Schistosomatidae > Trichobilharzia > Trichobilharzia szidati. The sequence continues at coordinate 42,907,380 of OX235272.1, read as the reverse complement.
TATGTGATTAGTAGACAAATGGGCTCTGCCCAGAAAAAGCAAAGTGGTACTCAGGTATTGACATCACTTAGATTTGGCCAGCAAGCAATACTGGTTGATTTGGGTTGTTCCTAAGTACTCCACTCAATCATTAATATATGTCATAATGTCGCTTTGCTTGCAGTCTTCATTGCTGTTTATTGCATCAACAGTAAATAGAATATTTACACACGAAACATTGATGAATTCTCAACTGGAACTGAGAAATTTTTCAACAGTGTATGTAACTGTCTACTGATATTGCGTCATCAGTGTTACACGTGTCTGGTTATCTAATATGAGACTGTTAAACATGATTTCTGAAAAAATAACCAGTAACCAGTAATTATCAGTTTAGACAGTTAATCAGTAGTTTCCTCAAAAGTTGGAAATTTTTTTCCATTCCAAGTGGAATATGGAGTTTCGATAATAATAATAATAATAATAATCATAGGGCTTTATTTCAGACATCATGTGAATACATGGCACAGACATTTTCAGCGTTCCAAAATATTTTGTCTTCACGTAAGATTTACAATTAAAGTAATAATCTGAATATCTTGTGACATAGTGTTGTTGTTGTTGTATATGGAGACAGAACCAATTATGTGTATGTTTTCTTCCTTTCCTGCAACAACTTCACAGAGTTTTCTTGAAAGCTAATTAAATATGTGCGTGAGTTCATGTAGTAATCATCTGATACAATTGCATGATTAAAACAATAAGAAATGCTGAAGAATTTCGGTATTTTTGTGCATGGAAACTCTAATGACAGCTCAGTGAATTAAGCAGGCTACCATTCTTCAATCTTTGAGGTTTCAGTACGTGACTAGCCTCGCACCCAACATTATCTCTTTTCCACACTTACAACCAGCTTAGCGAGGTTTAGGAGCGAATCGGTCGCGAGTCGAACCAGGACCATGTGCGTGGCTCTTGGAGATTAGACCCTTGAACCACCCAGAGTGATTAACAAAAATGTTTTAGTAATTTCCAAATTCCCATTTACGCATTTAGAAAAACACAACAGATTGAGCGAAGAAATATGCATTCTTTTTCAATTAGCTCCTCATCATCGGCTATACACTAATATATAGTTTTTTATATCAAACATTTTTACCAATCAAATGGTTATTTTAGTTAATCGGTTTTAGGTATAGGAGGGGGTGAAATTAAGAGGCTAAAGGTCATCAAAACAAATAACTAATTCCCATAACAAATTATGGGAATATTCAACTTACTGAAATAACTAATAGATGTTAGAACAAGATATCCACCTTTTAAAAGAGGAGCAATTATTAATTACGCAATTCAAGATAAGTTGATTCTTAGGATTTAGCAACAACTTATTACACAATCAAGAAATTTGTAGGATAGCAATGATTATTAGGAAGAATAGGATGATTCAGAAGGGTTACATAAGATACAAACAAGTTAACAGAATTAGATAGACTTGTAAAAAAAATTACAAAGTCAAAAGATAGTTAAAAGGGGAGGGGAGCAATCGTTTAAAAAAAACTTAATACATGTAATGTAGTTTGCCATTGTGAAGAAAGGGACTGTACAAATTGCTTTTGTACATTTGTTCCTCTTAATGAATTTGAACAAAGCAACAACTACAGATTTAGCAGAATAAAATGGTACCATATTTTATTTCGTCGCCTTCTCTTCAGCTGCTTACAGGGCAAAAACATTATTAAATGTATCTACAATAACAATTTTAACATACTTGCACAGAGTTCATTTTTAAACAGAAGTCAATCGATCAATATACGCATACACTAATAATATAAACATATATATATATGCAATCTTGAACACAATTCCGAGCATTAATAATCATACAAAATGAAAACTTTTCAGTATCTCGCATTAGGATGAAAAATATCCAGTTACCAGGGCAAAGAAAGACTGATAACTGCATCTTTCTGAACGCACAAATCAGGTTTTAGGCGCTTGATGGAAAAGGCTTCAGCAAACTTAAGGAGCATTGAACTCTTTTGCTTATTGATAATTTTGAATGACTTTTCCACGTCCACCTCATGACCCGTGTCAAGAAGATGCCTGGCGATGGCACTGCCTAAAGCATTTGTTCCCTTTAGACATAAGCTTTTTCGTACATGTTCAGAAAATCACTTAAAATGAACTCTGTGCAAGTATGCTGAATTGTTTTTGTAGATACATTTAATAATGTTTTTGCCCTGTAAGCAGCTGAAGAGAAGGCGACGAAATAAAATATGGTACCATTTTATTCTGCTAAAACTGTAGTGTTGCTTTGTTCCAATTTCTTTTGAACTGTTTTGAACAGATTCGGCTTGTTCAGATGAATTTCGATCGCCTCCGCTGCATGTAAAAGTCGTACTCGTAGACCATGAGATGACAGGTTGGGTGATATAAGATGAGTAACTTAAAAAGCTTTGTTAGAGTCGACTTGATGTCCAGTCAGAACCGACGAGATGAGCTGCGTATAGCTTTGTTCAGACTTTTGCCAAACCAAGAACGGAGGTGTTCAGAAACTTGTCGATTAAATTGCCTGATAGTACGCCCTATGTAACTAGCTCCGCATTGGCAGTTAAACTGGTAAATACACATGGAAGAGGCGTAACAGTTTTAATTTCATGTGTAATGTAATTGAATACATATTCACAATTTAATACACTGTAAATAATATTACATGGGTTTTCAAGTTTTGGTGAATGGCGCGAAATTCGAATCCCTTTAGTTCATTTTTCAGGCTTTATCTAATTAATCAGAGCTCTTCTAGAGTGTTACTCAATCACTTATTCCACCGTATCTTATAAGTGGAATCCTTTTCCAAAGAAAATACAGAAACTTCATCACTGAAAGCAAAAATAAACAATTTTGTTATTTATCTGCTTTTTCTTCTCTCTTTTTTTTCCCAAGGGTTTATTCTGCTTCCATGTACGCACTGTCGATATGGATGTTTTTGAAGGTAGGTTTATAAATGTGTGGTATATTTAATTAGTTAAAAATGTCCATTAAAATTTTTAAAAGACTGAGAACAGTAGACACAGATTATTCTTTTCAATAACGTCTTCTTCAGTTAGGTTCTACAGTTATATACCCATAATAATTAAGGCATTATTGTTATTATTTAATTCAATTTTCAGATTTCCCCGTCGATTGATTGAACTAAAGTGCTCTGTCTCAGATTGACATGTCAGCTCCTTGTGCAGATACTTCGACGATGTCTGGCCATGTAACTTGAAGTCAATTGGTGGATGGTGACTAGCAGTGGAATTCAGGATAACGCACATTTCGTCCTATATGGGACTCGTCAGCTAGTGGATTTACCTGCATTCCGCGGTGAGTGGTGGTGCTCCCACCAAGGCTCGAACCCAGTGCTCATAGTTTCAAACGCCAAAGTGTCATCCATTAGACCACTTAGGCGACGACAGCCACCTCTTGTGCAGCAGGTCTCATTAATTATTTAATTCAATTCTAGTGGGTAATGCTTTGGCGTCTGAAACTATGCGCACTGGGTTCGAGCCTCGGTGGGAGCACCATCACTCACTGAGGAATGCAGGTACATCCACTGGCTGACGAGTCCCAAAAAGGAAGAAATGCGTGTTATCCTGAATTCCACTGCTAACCACCATCCACCAACTGACTTCAAATTATTGTTATTGGCAACATTAAAGCCTTGAATAACACTGAATCAATAGTATCAGCAGATCACAGTTCAGTGGTATCTGTGAGTGATAATATTCATTAATAATAACACTAAACTGAATATAAAATAGATTTAGGGAATAGAGGATTTATGAATGTATAGGTTTCACAGCAAGTCAGGGTCGCAATAGTGGCTGAACCTGTTTCCTTTTTATAAACAGAGCTCCAGTTGTTTAAGGTGAATTGTAATGGCCTCTACTGTTTGGAGTGTTCAGTATCTACAGGCCTCTAGAAATTTATTCAGTACGCGACAAATGATAAAGGAAGACTCCTTAGTTCTATCTTTGTGGGATGCTTGGAAGAGGTGGTTTAATGCAGAACTGTTGGTATTCAATTTCTCACACAATTATTTAACTTATTCAATTAGTTAATTGATTAAATAATTACAGAAAATAATTGTTAATTAAAGAATTCCAATAATAGACTTGGGTACACACAGAATTCAAACTCTCTATACACGAACTTATTTTCAGCCTACGCATTATACCAGAACAAGCTTTACTTACCGAATTTTTGTGTAAATAATCAAAGAAATCAACTTGACGTTGTTTTAAACTTGCCTTAAAGTAACACATTGATATCTAAGTGTTGGTTTACGAGAATTTTATTTGATTGGTTACAGGATTTCATCATGAGCTGACATCGGTTAGGAAACCACTTAAAAACCAGCTGAGAGTACTAGACGATCATTTCGTCCTACTTTGGGACTCATCATCAATACGCACCGCCAAAGTCAGAACCTAGAACTTTCTGGTTACAAGATGATGTCGTAGACCATCCATCGACTGGGACCCAATCCAATGGGCATTGCATGAATTCCAGCTTCTGCCAATTCACAATGTAGCACGACCACCACGGAATGTCTCCAGTGAGTATTTGTCCTCAAACCCTACCTGCTTCGCTAGTAGTCGCACTATATCGTGAACTGGCAGAATTCGGAATTCGCGCACTGACCATTGGCTTAACGGTCTACCAGATTGTTAGCTCTGTAACCAGAAGGTCCTGGGTTCGAACCCTGGCAGTAGGTGTGGACTTGGCTGACGAAATATTATCTCCAGCTCATTGATGACTACTCGATTGATTTCTTGAAACTGAACTGAGAATTCTTGACCATTTGGATCCAGCAAACCAAACGGGCGAAAATGGTAAAAAGTGGGTGGATAAAGAGCACATAATGGGCATGGCCAAAAGTGAGAAAAAATGGGCAAATTTTATGCATATGACATAAGTTTTCTTATTTGGACCATTATTTAACTAAACTGTAACCAATATTTTAACAACAACTTTCCCATTTCAACTATTATTTAAGCAATATTTTACCATTTTGGTAATTATTTAATCGGAATTCGCCCATAGGGAATATTTTTCACGTGATTAATTGGTTATAATGTCGTGACTGGGGGAGCATTCTAGTCAAAACTAGACAATAACCAACAAATCACTAACACTTCCTTATAACAATGTCTGAATTGTACTGTTAATAGATCAGGACTAGAACACATGATCAGTGTTATATATACATTACTTTGAAATTCTAGAACAATGTACACCAAAAACAGATTGATTTTTGTTTGTATATCGACACGAAATCAACAGCAGAAAGGTAATTACGTCATATGAAGGTGTAAGAACCCTTCAAGGATTAACTAACTAGTCCTACAATTTTCATGGTATGAAGTATGCGATGAATTACCAAAAGTACTCGGATTGGACATTAGTAACTAGTGTGATGTGTCTAGTCCTTTCTTTTGATGCAGGCTGAATTCTATCAGTCAGGTTTACAATGTGGCCACTATTCTAGGTAGCTCGTAACCTTGACGGTTATAGATAGATATGTCTTGCTGACGAGTGCTAGGAAGCACGAAACTTAGATCCAAGACTTCCTGCCGATTGCCTACAACCAACCATCTAATATCATTTTCAAAAGTATTTACAGACGTCAATGAACATTTTCTTCATCATGCATTTAGACGGAAGACAAGTATGCCTCAGTAATGAAGACTAATCTATTGAAGGTAATCATCTTAGAATACGTTTCATCAGTTAAACCAATCATAATTGACTTGAATATTCTATTCCGAAAAGTCATGATCACTACTGTCTGTAAACATAAATAAAAATCAGTATAGTAGCCAAAATGTTTCTCTGATTATTAACAAAGTGAAAGCCAAACTATTTTTTTCGTTTTTCCGGTCATGTGGTTGTTCTTGCGCAAATTGTGGCCCATCTTTTTTTCAAGTGGAGTGTCTGTTCAATATATACATTTACATTCACGTGGTGTTACACTCTCTCACACTTACACACACACACACGCACACACCAAGAAAGACATCTTAGTCGTCTACAGTGCTAATTAGATTAGTTTTATTGATGGAATTTGGAAAGTGTAAATTCCAAATCTTTCTAACTGTTGATTTTTATTATATTGGCAAATGTTAGCAAGGTTTAAAGTGGATTGAATTTTCAATGCTAAAGTTTGTACAGAAGTGTAGAGATCCAAGTTGCTACACTTTACAGGAACACACATAATAATAATAATAATAATAATAATAATGATAATAAACAAAACTAAGTGGTTACAGGATTTCATCATGAGCTGACATCATTGGAAACCAGCTGGGAGTACTGGACAGTCTGCTATTTTGTCCTAATTTGAGACTCTTCATCAGTACGCGCCCACTGCCAGGGTTCGAGCCCAGGACCTTCCGGTTACAAGGCTAGCGAGCTCGTAGACCATTAAGCCACTGGAATCCGATTGAATGGCTAGTCGATGAATTCCAACTTATGCCAATTAACGATATATCGCGACCAATAGCGAATTCTCATCGTCAGCGAGTATGTGTCTTCTCAGCAGACTTGCTGCGAGGTGCAATTCTTTAGTAATTTTTTTTTCAAAGACGACTTCCTTAGAAAGACTGATAACTGTACACATTTGTGTCACACATATATTTCAGAAATGATTGCAATGGCTGAGGCGTTTCCATGTCGCGCCTTCATCTGATTCCTATAACTATGAATCTTTATTAGCTTTTTCCAATGTGTAACTTCCTTTGCAAGTGTTTTTGTTATCATTTGTCTTAACAAAAATTTCCTAATAAACTTTGGTTGCCAGTGGAACACTGGGCTTCAACAGCAAAACTCCATTTCATCCTGTCCTCTGCAGTCCTCTTTAGCTGATTCAACGTTTGCCCATAAGCTCTCAACTCCTCCATGTCACCGTTCGACCCGCACACAACAGGCTGTTTCCCATCAGGGTTCTACTCGAGCGATGCCCTGGTGTGATGTAACTCAATGGTCTCCTGAGCGTAAATTCAATCAATCTTCATTTCATCGTGCATATTTCTGGGCAATAAGTTCTTCAAATGAATTTTAGATTTTCCCGTCGATTGACTGAACCGAAGTGTCGGCTTCTTGTGCAGATGCTCCGACGATGTCTGGGCATTTAATTAGAATTTAATTGGTGGATGGTGACTAGCAGTGGAATCCAGGATAGGGCGCATTTCGTCCTATTTGGGACTCGTCTCCCAGCTGGATGTACCTGCATTTCCCAGTGAGTGATGATGTTCCCACCGAGGCTTGAACCCAGTGCGCATAGTTTCAAACGTCAAAGTTCTTCAATGATTCGCTTCTTGCCAGGGTTCCTTGTTACTAATCATTTCTAGCCGGCCATGTGATCTTCAGCTGAAATGTAGTTAGTGATAGTGATTGGTGCTTGTTGTTGTTGCTTGTTAGGTATGCTTATCCCGTCAATCTGCTTTATGTCCACCTGAAGTCCTGTTTTGTTTCCTGATTCTTCTTCTACCAACCTGTTGGTTCTCGTCTTTAGATCTCCGAGGTTTTGTGACATTATACATAAATCTTCTACGAGGTCTAGAGTCTTCTTGTCACATAGACGTATGTAATTCAATCTGTATACATCTATTGTGTATTTCGTATCTTTTTTATGTTTAATTAACTACCCTCAGCGCTGAATGAGTTCTGGTAGAACTTTTCACATAAAAAGAGAATTGTATCATAATAGTGGAATAAGAAACAACATTCATTTCACTTCCTTTCAAAAAATAAATATATTTCGAAATATACTTCATATTTAGTCATGTGAGGTGTTAGGTAATTCATAATAAGAACAGAACTTGAATAGAACAGGTGGAATATTTTCCATATTTGAGTAATCCATTTTATATAGTATGCAGGCAAACACATTGAGTGGTATAGTATTATTTACACTATTGTAGTAGTGGTTGTTGTACGTGGGTTGTGTTCTGCAGCTAGCTAAATGCTAACCTTCACTTATGCTCTTCTATTATGTGAATAAAATATTTTGTAGATGGTTAGGACATGTGTTACGTGTGCCTAGCCATCGCCTTCCTCGACGGGCAATGTTAGCTGATATAGGGTCAGGCTGGAAAAGAGCTAGCGGTGGTCAAACCAAAACATGGCTACACCAGTCAATGAAATCCACAACAGTTAGTTTAAGCCACGTAGGAAGGTGTAGACTTCCTGACTGGTTGGGGTCCTCGGGACCGCAAAAACCAATGGCTGGAGACAATTGGTGATATGGCTCAAAATCCTTCTCAATGGCTGGCGCAGATGCATCCACTCCTTGTGACTTATAATTCCCAATGAAACTATATTGTTCTTCGTTATTACTATTCCTTTTGTCTCATATCTCTGTTTACTGTCTGTATTATGGATTTCTTCTACTTTCTTCTCTTGTTTTGTGTGCTACATGGAGTGTGGCAAGTTGAACTGCTGCACGTAGGTGCAAAGTTCTATGTTGAAAAGAGGCAGACAGACAGATAGACCTTTCGGCTTAAGTAGCTTATTATATAATATTTATTTTTTCTACCCTTGGGATCCAAATAATCTCCGAGTGGTCTCCAAGAGCACATCTCCATTTCTTCCTACTCTCTGAAGTACTTTTTAGATGGTCCCACGATTGACTATATTCTGTCATCTCCTCCTCGCATGATCTCCTTTATGTCACCCTCAAAAACCACACCCAACTCGCCTTCTCCCAAATGGGTTCCACTCGAGTGGGGACCAGGCACGCGATGTCAATCAAAGATCTCAGCTTGTGTCCTATATATCTTCATTTTCTCCAGAATATTTGTTGAGCAGTAGTTTCTTGATTGATTTTTTAAATAATATCCAGTCACTAAGATCAATAGAATACAACAGGATCTCGGTGACAACATGAGTGAAATAATAATACAAAACTTAAAGATTGTGGTAAAATGAGCATTCAGTGAAAGAGAGGAACGCTGTCCCTTCTCTTCTACTCCATTTAACTTCGAGAAATAAGAGCAAACTACATAACTTCGCCTCCTGTGTGTTTATCTGCCATTTGTAGCCTCCTTTGAAGCTGGTTACATTGGGCGTACAATTAGGCATGTTCATTGACACAATTCCAAACACCATCTTACAGGGTTAAGCACACCATGTACTGACAAGGGATTTAAATTTATAGACTGTATTCCGATTAATCTGACTTTTGGCTCACTAGTTTCTCTTCTATGTGTTTACCGGGAGCTGTCTAAATCCATCCGAAGGAACTGAATCTGTGTGTTCAGAAGAAGTTTGTACAACCACTTACCTTACCTTGGCCATCATTACATAATTGTATAAATCTGACAGTGACTCCTCACTGCAAAGCCATTTACAAATTCTCACTGTTCTAACTATTTTGTTATTCCACCCATTGATTGGTGCATTAATTTCCCTGCATTCCTTTTTATTGACCTTAACAATTCGATTGCTTTTTAAATATTATGAATATATATACAACTGTTAGACCTAATGACAGAAGTCATTGAAAAAAAGATATCCTTTTCTCAATTCCTCTGTCTTCTAACTGGGAATTTTCGCTCACCCAGGCAACTGGAAAAAACGACCTAGCTATAAAATGGAAATCTGAGTAAATACATACTTTGGTAAATAGGATACATCCTTTTTGTACATTGGTGTTAATATCAATAGGAAATATGATACCTGAGGTACAATTAGACATTAGGATAGTTTTTAAGGTCATCTGAACTAGATTTTGAACATAGTTTCCTAAAGTAATTTGATACATTGGCAACACGCCAGATAATTAGAAAACAGAAAGATTGAGCGAAGAAATATTCACTTTTCAATTAGATCCTCATCTCACTCTGGCTCTACTCTAATATACACGTATAGCATTTTTATTACAATACACAACAATTTACCAATCAAGTGGCGATATGTTTGTTAACAATAATTAGTCAGTGTCAACATGTCAATGGGGTGATAATTAACGAAGAAAATTAATACACACAATTAAAAGGTAGAAATGGTTACAACACGTGGATCGCATAATGCATAATTTTGGAAAAATGAAGAGTAATTAAGGAATAAGCGTGTGCACAGGTTGATTACGTAACAGATTGTTAAAGAAAATAAAACGATTTGGACAATGATAACTTGTAACTAAGGTCGAAGTGGTCATAAGAATAAAATAATTTTACAAGGATAACATGTAATTAAAGATGAAGTAGTCAGAAAAAATAAAATAATTTGGACAATTATAATTTTTATAGTTTTAAAGGTTTAGGGGTAGGGGGGTGAAGTAGTCCGGTTTATACATTCATGTAACGATGGCCAAGGTAAGGAAAGTGGCTGTACAAATTTCTTCTGAACACACAGGTTTGGCTTCTTCAGGTGGATTCCTATTGCTTCAGTTGTATGTAGAAGACGAACTCGTAAAGCAAACTTAAGGTTAGTAGGAATGCGATAGTGAGCATAAGGTTGACGTTAATACTACATTTAAAATTATTTATCGCATTCTTATTAACACAAGGTGAGCTCATTAATTATTCAGGCATTCAGATGGAATCCAATGTTCCATGAATTCAAGCTTCTACCAATTTACGATAAATGGCGCCACCACAAGCGATTTATTTATTATTAATTATTGTTCCCTTGGGTTCTCAGTAGAACATACGGCTTCAACAACACTTCTCCACTTTCTTGTATTCTCTGACGTCCTCTACAGCTCAGCCTGAGATTGCCTATAACCTCTCATCTCCTCCGCACCACACGATCTACTCAATGTCACCCAAGGATTTGACGATCCACTCATCGCTTTCCATTGGGATTCCACTCGAGCGATGGCCTGCATTGAGCGCGATGTCATTCGACAGCCTCCTCAGTGGCGTATGCACGAACCATCTCCATTTTCTCCTACATATTTGTTGAGCGATCGGCTCTTAGTTGGTTTGTTCCCAGTCAATTCTTTCTGGCCGCCAGGCTGGCTATTTGATCTTCAGTCTTGAGCCAGCGAAGTGGGCAGCTGTTGATAAAAGTCCAAAGTGACTTGTTGGAAATCCTTTTCGTGATACGTAGGGCAAGTTACTGACCTGTATAGAAGAACTGACTGACTAACTTCACATTTGTGTTGAAAATCCAAATCTTGTTCTTTATACTGAGTGCAGACCATGTGCCATTGAGTGATTTCATTTGAAAATGATGTTCATCCTCTTCTAATATCTCATTCAATGATTCCTTTAAGTTAACATGATGTTGTTTGGTTGACAGTGATTGTTTCAAATCTCATTACTCATTGAATATGGAGGTATATTCATTTGATGAACGCCAAATACCAGAACACAATTTAAGCAGATACGTATTTTCGGTAACTTCACATCAGCCCTTACAATTACACAATGAAACATTAATCACTGGCATTTGAAATCAACATGGTTAGTTGAATTAAATTTCACGCATTTGAATTAGTGAATAACAATCAAGGTGATAATAATAGTAATATTAATAACAAGGATAATTTTGTTCAAATGTTTATATAAACCAGGTAGTCAGTCGTCGTGGATGTGTAGATGAATGTTGACTAGCAGTGGAATTCGAAATGTCCATCTCTGCAGCTGGGTGTACTTGCATTCCTCAGTGAGCGATGGTGTACTCACTGAGAACTGAGCCCAGTACCCGTCATTTTAAAAGCAAAAGCGTTACCCAATAGACCATTTGGGCCACAAGAGTCGGTTCGTCTTCAGTGGGAAGCAGCTTTTATTATTTGCTGTTAATTCACTTTTTTAGTGCGTCGACAACTTAGCGGTAGAATGCTCACCAACCACGCATGTCGTCAGGGGTTCGATCACCGGCTGATTCATTTCATACCAAGTGTAATAAAGACATAATAAGATTTTAATTACTGAAGAACATGACTGTTTGTACAAATTGTAGGTTAATGACGTAGTAATAACAAAATAGGTAGGAAGTTCGGACATAAAAAAAAGAACAGCAACCAGATCTAGTAATGCAGACAGGGATTGAAAATGTAAAAAATAAGGGAAATAAATAGGAAGGTTGGATAAGAAAGGCCATGACCATCATAAACAGGTATATTTTTTAATAATGACCATCCCATCGCCTTTCTCATCTAAGTTTCCTATTTATTCATGTTAAGTTTTCTTAATCCCTGTCTACACTACCATATTTTCATATCCACTTTTCCTCTTTATTTTGTCATTTTACTATTTCTACATATTTAATCCCTGATTGCATAAACAATTATTCATCACACCAGTTTCTTATCCAACCACCCTCTATATTTTGTTATTTTTACATTTCTAACTCCCAATTGCACAATGTCAATCTTCTTAGTTATTATAATGCTACCCTGTTTGAGTTTTGTCCGTCCCCCTGTTTATTATGGCATACGAATTCTTAATTGTAATTTTTATTAATTTACCCTTTGACCGGAAATTATTCTGGAACTTTCCCATCTATTTGAATAATCTTTATTGGTGGGACTGACTTCCGAACTTCCTACCTATTTTGTTATTATTACATCCTTAACCCATAATTTGTACAAACAGTCAAGTTCTTCAGTAATTACAGTCACATTATGTCTTTATTATACTTTGTAATTTTATTAATTTGACCTTTGACCTGAAATATTCCTAGAATAGTACTACTACCTATCTATCTTACTATATTGTGCATCCTGTCTGCTTGTTTATTGAACTTTGTAATATTACCAATTTAGCCTTTTTTTTCCTTCACGTTCCCAGTGGAACATAGGGCTTCAAGTGGCTTGGAGTTTCTGTAGCAGTGTTTTTATTTTTACGGGATGGAGTTGCTAGCCTCATGCCCAACCTTTCCTCTTTACCAGCTTTTATTTCTGGCTTAGAGAGGTAAAGGAGTGCGCCGACCGGGAATCGAACCCCGAACCATGTGCATGGTCGGCGAGCATCCTAACCGCTGTGCCACCGACGCACAATTTAACCTTTGGCCAAGAATAATTGTGGAACTTTCTCACTCATTTAATATAAATACACGAATATACAGCTTAAGTGATGACTTCGTGGAAAAGAAAATTTTCTTCGTTGCAACCGTCTATTTAATAATCCCTATAATAACAGTATGTGGTTTCCACAGTGTCATATTTCAGGTTGATTGTTCATACAGGATAACGGACAGAGTTGATTTCACATCACTTTTATGCTGAACTGAAAATTGTAGATTAGTAAATTCCTTGTCCAGTGGATGCATGTTAATGCACTTGACGTACAAGTTGGCACTTATAAGCTGCAACTCTCTTGGATTTAATGGTTTGTATACCTATAAACCCAATATCAGTCAAATTGTTTGACCGCCTTAATGAGATCCACCCAAACATTAAATTCACCGTGGAATATGAACACAACGACGAGTTCAATTTCCTGGACCTAAATGTACAAAGAAGAAACGACAGAACGGTTGAAAAAAGCATCTACAGAAAAGAAACCTGGACTGAACAATATCTTCACTACAACAGCTTCTGCCCAAATAACTATAAGAAGGGATTAGTAAGGATACTGTACGACTGAACCAGGAAGTTATGTTCACCTAACAAGGTAGAAGGAGAATTAAGCTTTGTTGGAAAATGCCTTAAGGAAGACGGGGATCCACAGGGGTTTATCCTAAAGTACAGCAAAGAAAGAGACGAGAAAGAGAAGTATCCAACAGTTGAAAAGGAGAAAGTGTTCATTTGCCTCCCATACAAAGGAGAAACAGTATCACAAAAGATTGAAAAGAGGATGAAAGGTGCAATAAAGAGATACTTCTCTGAAGCCAAGCTGGTGACATTATACAGCACTACATGCTCCATGAGCCAATCGAAACAGGATAAGTATCCTGCTGATGTTACCTCCAACCGCATTCATAAATTTACGTGCACCTGCGGCAACAAGTACATTAGAAGGACAGAAAGAAGGGCTTCTATGCGGTTTTCAGAGCATAAAAGGAAGCAGATATTTAGAAAGTGCAGTTACTAGACACCTTGTGGATTCAGGTTATTTCGTCAAGATTTCCAAATCCTTCAAAATATTAAACATAAAAAGGATAGCGAATTTGCTGAAGCAATTGCAATCAAACGTCTCAGACCAAACTTCTGCCCACAGAGAAAGAGGGAGCGCAGTCAATCCCTCACTTCCTTGGTAACCGTTTTACCTTCATTACACTGATTAGTTATTCACATTAGTGAGCTCAGCTCACTGAGCGAGTTTTCGATAAGATGAAGTTTAACCTTCTTAAGTTGCTATGTAAACGTACAAGCTAACACTGTTTATTACATTTTTCTGTTTTCTGTCTTTTCTCACTCCCTTTTTTTCGTAGTTTGATAGTATATAAATTGATGGTAACTTAAACTAAAAAATTGTAATACTTATATTCCGGATGCGTTCATCTTGCAATGTTTTCTCTATTACCTTTCAAAAATTGAAGTATGAAATGTTATTATTTATAACCATTGTAATTTTAGGCAGTTTGTAGTTGATCAGAACCTGTGAAATACAATGACATCATTTTATACTTCAAATCTGGTCTTTCTTTCTCTATCAAAATTCTTGTTCCTTTTCAATGGTTTATCAGATACTATCGGTCTATGTTGATGTTCACCTTCAAATCGACCTATTAATCAACAAGCTTTGAATTTAAATATATGGTTCTACATTTATTACATCAATCTGACAAATCTAGTGGGAAGTGGTCACCAGCAGGGTCCACTAAGTCAAGTACTAGGATACTTACTGACTCACCCACCACATTGTCTAGCGGCTGCATCAAGTATATATGGTGAATTAGCAGAAATTGGGATTCATGCGTTGGCAACTGGATCGGATCCCAGTGACTGGATGGTCTCAGAACTAGCTTTGTAACGGGAAGTCATGAGTTCGAACCCTGGCAATGTGTGTACTACTGAAGAGTTGGAAACTAGGAAGATACAGCCAACCATTACTCCCAGGTTTTCTAATGATTATGTAACTAATGTCAACTTGTCATCAAACTAATACAATTTTTTTGCATGGGGGATTTCATCATGAGCTGACATCAGTTAGAGAACCACTGGAAAACCTGGGAGTACTGCACAGCTGTTTTGTCCTACTTTGGGACTCTTCATCAGTACGCACCCACCGCCATGGCTCGAACCCAGGACCTTCTGGTTACAAGGCTAGCGAGCTCGTATACCATTAAGCCACTGGGACCTGATCCAATGTCCAGTCGATGAATTCTAACTTCTGCCAGTTCAAGATGTAGCGTGACCAATTCGCAGTGTCTTCTTCGATGAGTTACTGCCTCATCTTCAACCTGCTGTATCCTTCTGTTACCAGAAGGTCCTGGGCTGGAACCACGTTGGGTGCGTACTGATGTAGAGCTCCAAACCAGGGCGAAACAGCTGTCCAGTACTCCCAGTTGGTTTTCCAGTGGTTCTCTAACTGATGTCAGCTCATGATGAAATCCTCCATGCAATCAAACAAAAAATCCCTACAAAACCAATACTTGATAATACAATTTTTGTTGTAATATAAACCAAGATGTAAATTTTTGAACCCACTGCATTTGTTTTTCTTATTATTTTTTCTCCCGCTTAAATAGCTCTGAATAATTCGTGTCTTGTTTTCGATTCACGTTTGGTAATTGATATAAACTTTCACACAAATGATCCGTCAATACGAGCTGCTGGTCCAGTAACAAAATTGAAACGAATTTATTACAACGATTTTTGGAGACATGAAATTGCATACAGTTTGGAAGTTGGTCGACGTGTAAGATTTCATTCATTGCCTTATATAATGAATATGTAATGTATACATATATGTAATAGAAAAGATTTGTAGCTCAGGTGGATAACTTTGCTTTGGTTGTGTTCTCTGAGTTGAAGTCGTTCTGCAGAGACTGGAACTGATTGTTGTGCTCATTATTTAACCAAAAATCTGGGTAGGTTATATTGATCATACACTCGTAATAATTAAAACCAGTCATTTGGAATACACCCACAAATTAATCAATAAAATATTTGAAGACATTAAATTCCCCAAGAGGAGAAGAATTAAACAAAGGAATTCCATTCTTAGATGTTTTATTCAAGAGAACAAAGACAAGAAATTTAGAAACACAGGTCTACAGGAAATCAGCACACACACAGATCAAATACTCAACTATAACAACGGCAATAATCCAACGACTCACAAAATGAACTGTGTGAAAAATTATACTAAAAAAAATAAAAAACAAAAAAAAAACTTGATCATCATTCCCTTGGGTTCCGAGTAGAACATAGGGATTCAACAACACATCTCCATTTTGATCTATTTTCTGCTGTCCTCTTCAGCTGGCGACACGATTGACCATAATTCCTCATATCCTCCAACTCTCACGATCTCCTCCATGTCACTCTCCTTGCATCAGCAACCTGCACTGAGCTCAATGTCATTCGAAAGCCTCCTCAACGTGTGCCTGAATCATCTTCATTTTCTCCTACATATTTGTTGAGCAATCGGCTCTCGCCTGTTGGCTTGTTCCCAGCCAGCCAGAGTTTCCTGCTGCTAATTCTTCCTGACCGTTGAATCTTCAGTATGTAGCCAGCCAGTGAAGGTGGCAGCTGCTCACAAAAGTTTGAAGTGGCTTGTTGGAAATGCTTTTCTTGACTTGAATGCCAATTTTATGTCCCGTATAGAAGAACTGACTGACTGACTTGACATTTGTGTTGAAAATTCGAATCTTGTTCTTTGTGCTGGCTAAGTTGGTGCAAAAGATTTGCAAACTGGTCTTTGCCATTTCGGAGTGGCTTTGAAATTTTCACCCATGCTATCAGCCTGTGATTGAAACCGTAGTTGACGACCAGATAAGTAAAGGAGGTGACCTCTGTCAAATCTCTCCCGTTGATGGTGTTTGGTGTTGGTTATTGTCACTGTTGCAGTTGGTTGGTTGTCTTCATCGCCTTCACTTTTTCTATATTCACCAGGATGGTGTCCTGTCTTCGCTGTCTGCTTCTTCAGCCAAGACAGGACTCCAAGTATTCAGTATTATTATGCAGACCGAAAGAAAACAAGATCAACACCGTCTAGAGAATAAACTGTACCAACTGTGATAAACACTATATTAGTCAAAGTAGGCGTCCTCTTCGACCCAAAATCAAAGGTCATATATTGGCTGTGAAAAGATACGATATATTTTCCTTCATATTGATGCATGCAAACAATTGCAAACATCATCTTGATCAGGGAAATATGTAGATTTTAAACAGTTGAAACACAAAAACTGCCAGGTAATTTCTAGAAGCCTGGTACTCAGATGCATCAGTGGTTAACAGCCAAATCACACGACAAGAAAACTCAAAGTTGAAGTCAGTAAAATTTATCAACACTGATGCATTATTAACAACCAGTCACGACAAAGTTTGTCAGGGGAGATACAATTATATCATCACCTCATTTTGAAGCTCACACTGCAGTGGTGTTGCCAGGAAGGACAACGAACGCTTCGCGATTGAATCAGCCAGCTCAGAGAACACAACCACAAAACCAGTTTACTTATTTCACAATTGGCTGTTCAATTTATTCCACTACACTTGTTTTTCATTATGAATTTAGCTCCAATCTCATTTGCCTTCTAGTCCATAATGGGGAATACAGGGAATTCAGTTTGACAGGGTCTACCGGAAGTGATTATTCTTCCTAAATCATACTTTTTTGAAATTAATTTCTACTTCCTAATGAGTTACAATATTAAATGACATAATTACATAAAGACCACTTTTTATGTTCTAAAAATTTCACTAATCATGTCAAGCATTAGCTCCTACTGTTTGAAGCTAATGTTATTACTAGTAATGCTCATAGCATTTACTACGTTCTGTCCCACTTTAACAAAGATATTTATCATCAAGTGTAGGGTGTAGCGGTCGGCTCCCTATTGGGTCTTCTTTTAGCCAAAAATGAAGTAGGAAATCGTCAACTTAAAATTGCTATCAACGAAGATAATATGGGTGATAGTTTCATCTTGCACGAAAATAAATCAATACGGACATCTTTCTCAAAATGTTTTGTATGGCTCATCCACAAATTGAGTCCAGAAAGATAATACCTTATCATTTCATAATGTAATTCTAACAAGAAGGCAACAGATGACAGTATTAAGCAGAGTATTTTCTGGAAAAATTAGTGGGTTGGTCAATACACTAATTCCATGCAGTTTTTTCCTCTTGCATACCGGCGAAATTTCATCAGTGCCCCGATCTTTTGTGCTAGAAAAATCTGAACGACCAGCACTCTTGATGATGAAATAAGGAAAATAGAAAACTTCTCATATGAGAACGGATATTCAGTAAAAATTTGTTGAAGTCTTCATTATGAGAACATAAATGTAGAAATACATGCAAACATTGCAGAAGAAACATTTGTTTACATGACCTTACCGTTCAAGGGAGACGCAGTGAATGAATTACTGGCAATGAAACTCCGAATAGATAAAACATTCTTTACTGCCTCACTATGTTTAGAGTTCACCGCTTGTCGTATGATTCCAAAGCAGGTGAAGGATAAGCTACCTAGTCCGGCCACTTCAATGTGCACTTACAAAGTTAACTGTTCTTGTGGAGACAGTCACATGGGTAGAAGGACTCCTCAAAACCTCCTCCGGCTTCTTAAGCATTATCCAAAGTGGTCAGGTAAAGGAGTCATAAAGTCATTTAGGTGTTCCATATTGGCACACTTTGTGTGAAGGGATCACAAGACTGATGGAAATTCAGCCCTTACAATTCTATACAAGGTGCCACCTCAGTTCCTTAAGTTTGCACACCTTCGATTGCAAAACATTGCTGAAGTGGGTCCCATAAAGATTTTTCAACCAGCTCTCTGTGTTCAGAAAATGTTCAATCGCCCTACGTTTTATGGTCTTCAACCTCTACTCAGAATAGTCATCTCTCTCATTGACACCAGATAACTGTAAATATCATTTTTTAAGTATTGATTTGTAGGGATTTGATTGACTGGTTACAGGATTTCATCATGAGCTGACATCGGTTAGAGAACCATTTGAAAACCTGGGAGTGCTGGACAACTGTTTCGTCTAGTACTGTCAAATCTCTACAAACCAATACTTTAGTATCAATGAGATGTTTACTAGCGGCTAGCCTCATTCAGGTAGGTAGTTAACTGGGTTCTAGTAGGAAGTGGTGACCAGTAGGGTGCAGCAGGTTGGGTGTGAGGAAAAATACTCGCGGAAGACATTGGCTAGCAGTGACGCTATGTCGTGAATTAGCAGAAGTTGGAATTCATGGAGTGGAAATTGGATCGGGTCCTAGGGGCTTAATGGTCTACGAGATCGCCTCGTGACGAGAAGGTCCTGGATTCGAACCCTGGCGGTGGGTGCGTACTGATGAAGAATCCCAAACTAGGACGAAACAACTGTCCAGTACTTCCAGCCTTTCCAATGATTCTCTAACCGATGTCAGCTCATGATGAAATCCTATAATCAAATATCATTTTTATTTGTATTACTAAATGTATCATCAATATCATGCTATGCTACAGTTGCATATTTTAATCCTAGTTTCACAATTTATTATTATTATTCTACTTAAGTTGTACTTGATTTTATCTGATTGTATTGATCCACAGTGTTTCAAACGCCTATGAATGATATTTTATTATATGCTTGTAAAGCCCAATGAGAATTTACTGAAAATAAGTATGTGCCTACTTAAATCGTCTCCTAAAATTATTCCACAGGCGTCAGAATGAAATCTTGAAAACCCTACAGTTGTTCGGTCGAAAAACGGTTACCTCTAAAAAAGTTAACAGCTGATAGTGGCTAGTGTCATAATCCAGGATATACATTTCATCTTATCTACGACTTCTCAGCTGTATGAATCTACATCCTCAGTGAGTGACGGTTTTCTCACTAGGAATCGAACTCAGCGTTCGAAACGAGAGATGATGGGTTGTTAAATAAGCCAATGGGCCATGGGAATCGCCTATTGAGTATTAAACATCACTATTCATTGGGAATGCCGGTTCACCCAACTGACGAGTCCCAAATGCTCATCCTTGTTTATACTACTCAACAACATCAACCAGATAACGTCGTATTAGTCATCAGACAGCATTAGAAGCACCCTTGCTAGCTGGTGATATATCAACAGAGACTGAGCCTTTCAATAAAATGTGATAAACCAACCAGAATTAGAAATAATCTTGAACAAATAATAAATCAGATAAGCAGTTTATGCCCACATTTTATAAATTATTCCTCTATTTTGTGGATTATATTCACATATCATAAAATTGTTTGTATGAAGTAGAAATATATTTGTCTTTTATATGACCTTTTGAAGTGATTAATTTTTTAATTGTCAAGTTTTATGACTTCTCACTAAACGCAGGTTTATTTGAATATACACAATAAACGGTTTTTTTTTAAGATAGGCTAACAAAACCGATTATTCCTTTGCTTGATTTGTTTTTTAAATCTATCTATATATTGATTTATCGG
The DNA here is from genome assembly GCA_944472155.2 of Trichobilharzia szidati. Lineage (NCBI taxonomy): Eukaryota > Metazoa > Platyhelminthes > Trematoda > Strigeidida > Schistosomatidae > Trichobilharzia > Trichobilharzia szidati. The sequence continues at coordinate 42,886,875 of OX235272.1, read as the reverse complement.
GCTGTATTGATCAGTTGCTCTTTCTCTCTTCGTATTGATTAGCTTTATATATAAACTTTACAATATTGCCTTTGATTTAGTCTTGGTTATATACATATATATTCAGTAGTGCCTAACAGTGGAAATAATTGACAGAGAGAAATGAATTTGCAGTTTTCACTTAAGAAAGATTGTATACCTAATAAAATAAGTAAGCCAATCGATCAAATTGCGAAGGTGCATGGGGATTTAGATGGCTAGCACACGTGCTATGCATGCCCAACCATTGTTTTCCCCGCTGAACAGTGTTAGCTGGTGAGGAGTTACGGATTGTCAAAAAGAAAAAACATGTCAACAATGCGCGAAGTCTTCGATAAATGGTTTCGGCTAGGTAGAGATTTGTAAACTGCCCAGTTGGGGTCCTAGGCATGCTGATGCTAAGAACTAATGACTGGAGACTGTTGATGATATGCTTCAAAGCGGTTCCCAAATCGAGTGAAACTTAATTTTCATATGCTTATTCGTTCTCTTTTACATTTCTGTGGAGAGCAAGAGAATAGGATTAGATGGAGGATTTTATCATGAGCTGACATCAGTTAGAGAACCACTGGAAAACCTGGGAGTACTGCACAGCTGTTTCGTCATAGTTTGGGACTCTTCATCAGTACACACCCACCGCCACGGTTCGAACCCAGGACCTTCTGGTTACAAGGCGAGCTAGCTCGTAGACCATTGAGCCACTAGGACCCGATCCAATGGCCAACACATGAATTCCAACTTCTGCCAATTCACGACATAGCGTGACCATTTCGCAATGTCTTCTTCGATGGGTTACTGCCTCATCTTCAACCTGCTCTACCCTACTGGTCATGGCTTCCCACCAGAACCCCAGTTCACTACCTGAATACGGCCAGTCGCTAGTGATCATCAGAATAGGATTACACTGAAGTGATAAGAAGATTCTGGCAGATTTTGATTTCGCGAATGATTTATGTCTCATGTCGCACAAACCTGAAGACTTACAGTCAAAAACCAAGTTGTTGGCAGAAGAAGTAGACAGTGAAGACAGGACTTTGAGTGAACATACAGAAGAAGACTGAGGTGATGAAGATAATCAACCAAAATAGTTTTGTCAAACAAATATGACGAAGAAAATGGAGACGGACTGAAAGTACATTAACGAGACCTTTGAGTGATATCAAGCGTCAAGGCATCGCTTGAGTGGAAGCTAAAAATAAAACGATGATTTGGGCGTCGGTCTGAGGGTGGTATGGAGAAGACAGTGGGATGAAGGGATGAGTGCATATGGACAACTGAAGAGTCAGCTGAAGAGGACTTTAGAGAACAGGATGAACTGGAGACATGCTACGGAGGCCCTATATTCCACTAGGAACCTAAGCAAATAATACTTATAGTAATAATAACTTGAACTGTTACACTCTTGTGTAGAGCTCTATTCTGAAACTCATTCATTCAGTCAGTCAAAATAAGGTTAAAATGGTTGATTCAATAGAAGTTTATTCTACGTTCCACAAGAAATGGCCAGTACAAATTGTCAAGTATTTGAAATTGTGAAAGAATCGCAATGTAGACAAGTTCATTTGCCAGACTAATGCTATTTGCTGTATAGTTAATCTTTTCCTGTACAGCCTACTCAAAAACCACGATATCAGTCCATCTGATTGAATACTTTTTTCCTTAAAATTAGAAATTACATAATAATTCGTGGCAACCTAATTCCGGTTGATAAAATACACAAGATAACAGTTTTACTTCTTTGTTATTGTTATTCTCTAGGGTTCTGAGTAGGAAACAGGACTTCAAAAGCACATCTCTGAAACCCTCTTTAGCTGGCTCTATGATTATCCATAAACTTTCATCTCCTCCTCACGTCATTTAACTAAACGGTTTCCACAGCGCGTGTCAGAACCACCTCTATCTTCTTCGGAATATTCGTTAAGCTGAAGGCTGTTGGTTACTTTGTTCTTGCCAGACATCTGATCTTCTGTATGGAACCAGTGAAGGCATTTGTTAATATAACTCTGGAACCTCTTCGAAATGCTTTCTTTGACACAATACGTCTTAGAACCATAAAACTGCCCTGACTAACTTGACATTCGTGCTGGAAATCTGAATCTTGTTCTTTGTATCGAGTGCAATAGATTTCCACGCTAATTTTGGAGTAGTGAATGTTTGTCTTGATTTTCTGATCTTGGCTGACTTTACCACTCTCAGTTGTGGTACCTGTAGCTGAATCTATACTGTCCAGATAAGTGAAAGTGACCTTCCTCTAATATCCCCTGCGCTTGCATCTGTATCACCTCTGTCTTTTCTGTTTTCACTTGAAGTTCTGTCTTCACTGCCTGTCTGCCTCTCCTTCCGACTTTTATGGCCATTTTATCGGTTCAACGTGTTTCTTTCTTCTCTCTTCCATGGTCTTCCGTATGATTCAGTCAACCTCACTCAGAAATATCACCATCAGTGATACTAGGCAGCGTCGTTTTACTCCTGTCATCATTTCAAAGGTATTACTGAGTTTTCTGTTGCGTAAATCTCTTGGCACTGGCATATTGTTGTTGAATGAGGTTGATAGAGGTTTGGGGTATTGCACTCCATGGATGTGAAGTAGTTTCCAGATTACTTCATGGTCACCTCTGTTGAAAGCCTTTTGAAAATCGATAAATATGAGGCAGAGATCTGACTGCCATTCTATGCTCTGTTTGATGATAATGTGTAGTATTGCAGTTTGATGAGATCGTAATTTATTTTCTTGAATCCACTCTGTTCTGGGTGCAGATTTGCATTCACAGCATCATTCAGTCTCTCCAGGATGATATGATTTGTTAATTTACTTAATGTAGAGAAGAACATGACTCAGCTTCAGAAAGTATGTTAAGTGTAACAATAAATGTGATCCGGTACACAGAAATTGGTGTAATTTTACTAAAATTAGTGTCTTTTATCATCCTAATTTCTACTGCATCTCTTATTGTTTTTAATTATCTCAATTGATTTCCAATTTCTTCATTTTAACGTTAATTTTTCTGAAATGCAGATGTTATTTTGAATTATTCTGAGCGCTTACATCAAATTTGTTTTAAATAAAGTTAATCCTTTAATAACGCTATCTGAATTAGCTTTCTTGTATTGGCACCACGTGATTAATTCTACATTTCACCTACTACATTGGTAAAACACTTTTACTTGCGGTCTACACTCTGATGTGTATGATTTTTTATTCCTTGACGCTCTCAGTGGAACGTAGGGCTTCAAGCTACAGGCTTGAAGTTTCTTTAAGGGGTGGGTTGCTAGCCTCATGCTCAACCTTCCCTCTTTACCAGACTTATTACCGGCTTAGCGAGGTAAAGGAGTGCGTCAGTGGCCGGGGATCGAACCCCGAGCTGGCGAGCATTCTACCACTTTGCCACCGACTCACGATGTGTATGATAATAAAGTTAAGTCTCTAATTAATACTCTACAACTACTATTTTTATTTTTATTTCATAATTATTTTATTATAATTATTATTACAGTTAGGTGATCAACTATTAGATTTATTTGATCCAAATACTGAGAAACCGAAAAAACCGCCAACAGATAATTTAAATATTTTGCCAACATTTAATGATCCGAAGATAATTTCCGCACAACTACCGGGTAATTTAAACTATCTACACTTTTCAAAACCATGTTTATGGGAACCGCTGGAAGTGAGAATGAAAAATCCAGATTTTGTAAGTTATTCCAAATGTATGAATTTATTGAACTTTTTTTAAAAATTTGATTTTATGCGCAATAGAGAACTAATAAATTAGCAGGGTAATTCGATAGTCCCATACTCTGTTCTCATTTTACTTTCGAGAAATAACTATAAACTAACTAATTTCGTTCATTCTATGTGTATCTAACAGTCCTGTGGAGCTAGTTACATTAAACGTAGAACTAGGCAGGCTCGTCATCGCATTTACGAACATTATCCTGTATGGTTAATCAAGTGACAAAGAAGACATATTCGTAGGTTTGTTTTAACTTACGTTGGAGATAATGAGCGTAAAGTTGATGTTAATACAGCATTCAAAATTACTTATCGCCAACGGACTGATATTAATTTCGCCTTATGAGCTCGTCTTCTACATATAGCTGAAGTCATTGGAATCCACTTCAAAAAAGCAGACCTGTTGTGTGTGTGTTTTCAGAAGGAATTTGTGCAGCCACTTCCTTGCTTCGGTTATCGTAACATAAATGTAAAAGACTGACGATTTCTTCCTCCCCCTTAGCCTTTAACAAGTTGGCTTCATCTTTGTTTCGAATTATCACATGATATGAGATGGTGAATTATGGGAAATCAGGGAGTAATGGACAGCTGTTTCGTCACCCTAGTTTGGGACTCATCGGCAGTATGCACCCACCACCAAGACTCGAACCCAGGACCTTCCAGTAACAAGGCAACCTCGCAGACCATCCAGCCACTGGGACCCAATTGAACAGCCAGTCAATGAATTCCAACTTCTACCAATTCGTGATTTTAGCGCAGCCACCAGCCAATATAATCTGATGCTCGCTAGTGACTGTTTGCACTACGAATTTGTCTGTAATTCTAGTGTGAAGTCGTGACCAGTGCGGTCAAACTGGTCAGCAGTGAAGACAAATACTCGCCTCCAATGAAATTGGTTGGTTCTAATCACGCTAAGACCACGAACTGGAGAGGTCAGAATTCACAGGCCATTGAGTCGGGTCAGGTGAACATAGAGAAAACAGTGATGAAGATTCCTGACCAACAGCAACAGACAACAATCAGCATAAATGGGAGAAATCTGAAAGAAGCAACCTCCTTTACCTACCAACCTGGGCATATCAAAGCGAGGATCGGGAAAGCAAGGCAAGCCTTCAGTACTCTCAAGTTTGTGTGGAGATCAACAGCACTCAGCACGAAAAATAACATCCGGATTTTCAACTCCGATGTGAAGTCAGTGCTACTATACAGATCAGAGACTTGGCGCGTCACGAAGGCCACTTCAAACAAACTACAGGCCTTCATCAACAGCTATCTTCGCTCAATACTACTCAAGATCAGATTGACAGAGAAGATCAGCAATAGTAAGGGATCTCTAAGAGCGAACCAACCCAGCAGGCACCGATTGTGCATCCAATATGCAGGAAGAAATGGAGGTAGATTAACCATACTCTGAGAAAACCATCAAATGACATCACACGACAGGTCATCGCTCGAGTGGAACCCGAATGGGAAACGGCAAGTTGGTCATCAGTGTGAGGGTGACATAGAGGAGGTGATGCGAAGAGGAGATGAAAAGATGTGGGCAGACGTGGAGTCAGGTGAATGTGTTGGCAGAGAACCTAACGCAATGGAGACGTGCGGCTGAAGCACTATGTTCCTCTAGGAACTAAAGGAAACAATAATAATTCGGGTCTTAGTGGCTGAGTGGTCTACAAGCTTGCCTTGTTACTGGAACGTCCTGATTTCAAACCGTAGTGTTGGGTGCGTACTGCCCATGAGTCCCAAAGTAGGAAGAAACAGGTGCCCAGTACTCCTTGCTAGTTTGCAGTGGTTCTCTAATTGATATCAATCCGTGAATAAACAAATTCCTGGAAATTTCTCCTAATTATTTTAATATTCTGACTACTTTATTTTCAACTGCTTATTGAGTACACACATTTATCTCTCACATAGTCCTTATCTTTCCAAAATTATGCATTGCGCAATACACTTGTTTGATTTTATTTTTCCAACTATTTCTACCCTTTAATTGGTACGTATAAACTTTTTTGGTCAATTATCACCTGGCCTTGAGATGTTTATATCGATTAATTATTGTTAACAAAATTATCACCACTTCACTGGTAGAATCTCTAGCATTGTATTAAAAATGCTGTATACATATATTAGAGTAGATGCATATATATATGACAGTCTAATTGAAAAGTAAATACTTCTTACGCTGCTTCCATTTTTCTTCTAAATTCAATAGCCGTCAGGATTTCAAATCAAGTGTTAAAGTAAATTCCGTTATAGTGAGAATCATTTCTTTGATTGGACACTAGTAACTAGTGTGATGTATCTAGTTCTTTCTTTGGTGCAGACTGAATTCTTTCATTCAGGTTTGCAATCTGGCCACCATTCTAGGTAGCTTGCCATCACGGTGCACATTGATTTGATGAAGGAAAAAAGTCTTGGACCTACGTTTCGTGCTAGTTGGCACTCACTAGTCAGCAAGGCGCATCTGCAACCTTGAAGGAACTCATGCCCCTCCTGAGATTCGAACCCGCGTCACCGAGTACTAACTGCAGTCAAAGACGATACAGCTGAGCTATTCGGGCTCGCGATTGACCTGCGTGATGGCGAGCTACCTAGAATGGTGGCCACATTGCAAACCTGACTGACAGAATTCAGTCTGCACCAAAGAAAGGACTAGACACATCACACTAGTTACTAGTGTCCAATCAAAATACCCATCACAGTCCTACAGGAGGTCAATCACTAGCCAGAATAGCAAGTCCAGTGGTAACGTCTCTGACTGCAGGTAGCACTGGGTGACGCGGGTTCGAATCTCAGAATGGACATGAGTTCCTTCAGTGTTGCAGATACGCCTTGCTGATTAGTGAGTGACAACTAGCACGAAACCTAGGTGCAAGACTTCCTTCTGATTGCATCCAACCATCCTAGAATCATTTCCTTTGTTAGTGACGTCTGTTATATGTCATAATAAGAGGAAACATTTGAAGTTATAGAGACAATGTATAAATGCTTTTTGAGATGATTCGTTTAGCCGTTTATTCACTGACTCTACTTTTGCATTTCCACGAATAATTGGAGTATATATATATATATCTTTCAGATTTTCCAATGAATTTTTGTCTATTCCCGTAAGAGTGTAAGGTACTGGTGGTGCTAGTAATTATTTGCACTATACCAGCCTCACTGAACGTATTATGCCTTATTACCCAATCAAACAGTACTCCACCTAAATGGTAAGTACTGATAACAAAACGCAAATTATAAAAACTCATAAAATTCGTAGTAAGCTGTGATTGGACTGTAGTTAGGAACTAACGCAATTTGTCTGGTCCTTTGTTTGGTGTAGACTGAATTCTATGAGTCAGGTTTGCAATGTGGCCACCATGCTAGGTGGTGCGCAATCACAGTGCACTTTGGATGGTCGGAGGTAATCGGTGGAAACCTTGGGTTTAGTTTACGTGCTAGTTGGCACTCACTAATCAGCACTAATCAGCGTATCTACAACACTGAAGGAACTCATGTCCTTTCTTAGATTCGAGCCGGCGTCACTCAGTGCTACCTGCAGTCAGAGACGTTACCACTGAGCTTCTCGGGTTAGCGATACGTTGATAGGACACCAGTTAGTACATTCGAAAGGAATAAACAGTACAGCTCATTTATAGAAAGGTTTTAAAACATACCTGGCCACTGTGCCTGAACTATGAACTCTTAGTCTCCACGTTTTCATAGAACAAGTAAGTAGCGCGAAATGGAGTTTTCGCGTGTATCCGAATTTGCATTCATTAAAACAAAACCTTAAACTCTGGAAAGTGCACTACAAGAGTAGCATTTGGTTTACTCTTCAACAGTTAACTTCTGAAAATTTGTTTATTGACCAGAAATTATTACTTCGGAGGAATGTGGAAACTGTACCTAGTCATTTTGACCTTATAAGCACAGAATGAGTTCTCTATATGCCATGATTCGATTTTTATTTAGCACTCCATAAAAGCTAACGAACGCATAGTAGTAGTACATTTATTTTAATCATTTAAGTCTCGAATAGAAAATGGGGCTTCAAGTTGAAGCTTTGGATTTAGAGTAGCAGTGGTGTTATTCTTTTGTTTGCGGGGTGGGGTTGCTAGCCTCGCAACCAACTTTCCCTCTTTACTAGACTTAATTCTAGCTAAGCGATGTTACAGAGTGTCTCCCGGAGAGAAAGTCACTCAGTGAGGTAGTCGAGCCACATTGGCTAAGATGGCTCGGACAAGTGCCGCACATTCGGTGGTCAAACGGGAACTTGGAGTCAGTTTCTGAGATCCTTAACAGCTAGTTTGAGCTACGTAATATGGTGTCGGCTTCCCTGTTGGGGTCATGTGAATTCGAAGGACTAATGGCCATAGACTGCTGGTGATATGGCTCAACGCCGTTCTCATTGGCGCAGACACATTCACTCTCTGTGATCACCCATATCCATTAACAGCTTATTGTGTTTCCATGTTACTGTTCTTCCTCCATCATATTTCTGCTTATCCCCGATCTTTTCAGTCTCTTTTCTTCTCTCTTTTGTCTTCCTTTGTGTTGCGTATGCAGTGTGGTTGGTGTGAACTTCTGCATTTCTGTGCAAAGTTCTATGTTGAAGCCAGCCAGTCCATTGACGAGGGATAGACCTGAGGATCGCTTAGAGAGTACTCTACCACTGAACCACCGACGTACAAATTACTAAAGAATAACACAGAATTCCTATACGTACAAAAATCACTAACTAATGATTGAGTATAGCATAGAAGCTGTCAATCAGTAATTTTTAATAATATGCATAAACGGCGACCTTAAATCCTATGCATATAATAAAGAAAGTAAATAGATTAATATGGGGAATGATGATAGTGTTTTCAATCTGACAATCATTTGGATTTCTACATTTAATTTTTGTTTCTACTCTAGCCTTTATCATTCATTAAAAGTCCATCATAATTATAAATAGGTCTAGCCATAGTAGATTCCCTTTTAAGATGAAACTATAATGAATTGTCTTTTAATCACATTGACCGCGTAATGGACAATGTTAATTTGATTATTTGGTTATAAATTGTATAAATGCATTATCTAAAAAAGGGGTCACGATGAGTAAACTGTACGTAGAATCACACTGTCAAATCTTTTACGGAGTCTTTGTTCAGGTTACTGACATTTGTGTTACAAAGACCGATAACTCTACCGGGGGTTGAGACTACAACATTTAGTTTACAGAGTGACAGAAGTTGGAATTTATGCGCCACTGGATTGGATACCAATGACCGAATGGTCCACGTGCTTGTCTTGTGACTTGGAAGTCCTAGGTCTTAACTCTCCGAAAAGTCCCAAATAAGATGAAATAAACGTTTAGTACTCTAGGGGTTAGTTTTCAATCATTCTGTAACTGATATCAATCCGTGGTTAAACTTGATACAACAACTCCAATCCCCACAAATTAGCTTCTGAAAGTTCAGTACACTTTCGTGTCACGTCCGATCTATCTTGCACAATCCCTATCGAGGTAAACAATCACGACTGTTTTTGACATTCCTGATCCCGAAGCACACATTGTATTTAGCCTGATCATTTTGATATTTTGATCTGCCTCTTGCCTCAGTAGAATAAGTAATTTGCGAGTTAAGGGATAAACTGCGAAGTTTGTTATATAATTTTTATAAGTGTTTTTCTGTCTTTTGTTTTTGTAAAAGTATATCTGCGATTATTTTTGTGAGTACTAATTCATTCTTTCAATTTGTAGATGAAAGTTTTGAATTGAATTTTATGCTTTTCATTGACTGTTGTTCAAAAATGCCTATTATAGATTTCAAAAGACTGATTAAATAGTAAATAAAGAATATTCTTTTCGATAACTATCACATTAGGAGGTTCTACAATAGTATATCCACAACAGTAGTTAAACAATAATTGTTATTAGAAGCATTAATGTTCTGAATACCAATGAATCAATAACAACAACAATAGATTACAGTTCGAAAGTATCTGCAGGTGATAATATTCATCGGTAAAACATTAAACTGAATACCCAATAAATTGAGAAAAATAACAGTGAATATATAAATTTTCAAAAGAATGGATACTGAACAAAGAATACTCTTTTCGATAACCTGCTCTTCATCATGCTCTACAGTTATCTATACATTATAATGAATGAATGAATTAGTGTTACGAACAACATTAATGTTGTTTAAATAACATCGAATCAATAATGATAAATAAGTCGATTACAGTTCAATAGCATCAACATAAAATAAGCTGAATGTCAGAAAAATTAGGAAAGATAATATTACAAATTCATGAATTTATAGTCTCTACTGAAGGCTGGCCAGGGCAGTAGTAGTGGCTGACTGGACTTGCTTCTTTTGAACACAGAGCACTGGTTGTTTGAGGCGAATTGCAATAGCCTCTGCTGTTTGGAGCATGTGGTGCTTCGATGATTTTAGCAATTCATTAGGCACCCGGTAGATGATAGAGAAGGATTCTTCCACGCTGCCTTTGTGGCCGGTTTGTACCAGATGGTCCAATATCGAACTGTTAATGGTTTTCATTACACCTTTACTTAGCCATAGTGGGAGATGTTCCCGAGAGAGCACGAAAAATCAAGTTCCTAGAGTAACGGCCGATATAACTCGCTCCACAAGCGCAGTTGAATTGTTAGATACAATTGTAAGTGGCTAGTCTGGGTACTTCATCTTTCAGTCGAGGAATCGCCATCGGTGGTGTAGAGAATAAGTCGTGTATTTCGCCAGCGTTGAAAGTTCTTTCAACTGATTTTCTTAATTTCTTCGTAATTATTTCACTTGGTATATCGCCCTTGAATAGCAGTCGTGTATAAAGAGGCTTTTTGTTTACAGATAGTGAGTAGTCCTTTTCCGCTTTCTTTGTCATGTGTTTCTTGATAAATTTGTCGGGATAGCTAGCTATTTTTGACCGAAGTATCATATGCAGTGCTTAGTTCATCTTCAATTACTTCTTCTGAGCATATAGCTCTAACTCTGTGGCTGAGGGTCTTTATTAGATTTCTTTTGTACTTGATAGCAACGAAGCTGTGAAAATGTGTATATTGTCCTGTCCAGGTACTTTTTCTATGCAAATTTCTTTTTATGCTGCCATCTGCTTTTCTTGTAAGGAGGACGTTCAGGAAGGCAATTATGTCTTCCTCTTCGCATGTGAATTTCATAGCCGAATGTACTTCATTGAATTCAGTAATTATTTTACTCCTATCCGAATCATTATCACAAAGAATGAAGGTGTCATCCATATACCGGCAATAAAATGAGAACTTACTGATAAGGTTGTTCAAAAGTCCATTTTCTAGCTTACTTAGAAAGAAATCAGCCAAAATTGGACCCAATGTTGCAGTCGAAGATTGTTAACTTGAAATTTAAGAATTCTGAATTGGTGACTGGGGTAACGTCGCTTGTTTAACTGATAAGATTTTCGGATTGGACATACGTGTGAAGTCTGTTGCTGTTTAGATTTACGTCACAAAATTTCAACTCTAAGGACAGAGCTTCTAACTGTAACGTAGACAATCTGACTGAGGAGTGATTGATTCTATTAGTTTGCGCATATTCGAGCTGCAAAGAAACATATCACAGAGGTCTTCTGCCCTTTGCAAATTATCATCAAGTGAATATATTACCTTGGTTCAGAACAAGTCGGACATAAACAAGAGCCTCAAATCCGTCAAAATCCAGAAGAAGTTCCGCATTGATCCTAATTTAAGAACGTTCTCAATTAATGTTTAAAAAAAATAATATCGAATAGTTAGGGATAAGAGATTACAGCTCAAGAAATGAATTGATAGGTTCCATAAAAGTCCAGGGCAGCGATAGTGGTTGGAGCTATCTGTCTCCGTTGTAAACAAAGTTTTGGTTGTTTTCAATGAATTTCTATGGCTTCTGCTCCTTGAAGTAGTCAGTATCTGGAAGCCTTTGACAACTGATACTCATGTGTTGTCACAATATTCATGTGTTTGTATGTATTTAACCTTAAACGGAAATTTTATAAGTAACAGTGTTTTCAGAGTATTCAGCTGTGGAGGAGTCCTACCGAAATTTATGAATCCATTAAATAATGCAAGAACAATAGTGGTCTGTGCAGAATAATATGCTATTATCAAATGTTTATTTCGTTGGCTTCTCATCAGCTGCTGCTTACAGCCTGAATAAATTATTATTAAGTTCATGTACCTAAACGTCTTAAAATAGTTGCAAATTCCACATGATGTCAGTTGAATGAAGGTTCCGAAATTAGTGAAGAGTGCTCAGGAAATCGCGCTTATATAGCTTTTACAGAGACAGTTCAAGTTTAAACAAAGTAAATGTATGCATATAATGGTAAAGGGGTTACGTAACAAAGATGAGAGATGCGTAAGATTATGAGTAACTAATAAATCGGGTAAAAATGTACTGAGTTCAAGTCAAGCCATAGAAACAAGAGACAGGCAACATAACACTAAACCAAAGTGGGGTAAGGTTAAAGCTGAGAATTACGAAATTCAAATGAGAGAAAGAGAGAATAAAGAAATCAGGTTACAAGGTTGGCAAGGAAAGACTGATTACTGCTTCTTTCAGAACACATAAATCGGGTTTCAGGCGTTTGACAGAGATTGCTTCGGCAAACTTGAGAAGAAATGAGCGTTTTTATCTATTGATAGTTTTAAAAGAATTTGGGGTTACCACCTCACGAGCCATATCAAGATGCCTGGTAACGACACTTTTGTAAGCGTTTGTTCCCTTGAGACGTAGGCTTTTCGGTACTTGCTCTCTTTTTACTCCGTAGTGGGTCGGCTGGACCCGGACCAAGTGAGGCTTGGTCGACGAGTGTACTACCGTTAAACCACCGATATACGCAGTACTCCTGAGTGACTAAACCAATATCTACAAAAACAAATGACACCCGCAGGTCACTATTAATGTATTATTATTCTCATGGGCTTATATAACCGGTTCAACAGGATCAGTTGAAGGAGACATGGTTAGCCTAGGTATTTAGTCTCGCAGTTTCCAAATTCATCTATAAATAATAAAGTAGAAACATAATAATAATCCGTATATATATATATATATATATATCAAGTATGGAATGTTGTCTTGAATGTATTTGACTATATTCCTTTACTCTTCTTCTTCTTCCTACCTATAGGGACGTTTATTAGTCACCGGAGAGAATAGCAAGGAGAAGAGATACTTCTCAATTCATATTAACAAGTACAGTTTAATTGAAGGTGTAACCTGTTTATCTGCAAAGGTACGTCTTATCATGTTTCGTTCTTTATCTTCCTTTTTTGACCAACTATTTTTGTTATAAGTATTATATTTGGGCACTGTGGTAGAGTGTAACTCTACCGGACGACGAAAGCTTCGCGACTAAACCAACCAGCTCAGAGAACACTTTTACTTGCAAGAGTGTAACTCCATTATAGATAAGATTTCTATTTTGATAAATCACACAGTGGTGTTATACAGTAATATTAACTGATGACCACGTTTCGAGCACAAACTATTGCCACTGATAATCATATCAAGTCACTCACTCACACAACTTTCTTGCTTCATTTATATACATGAGTGTAACTGATGATTAGACATTTGAATAAAAATCAATATATGATAATGTATATTCAGAAATAATATTAGCGTTATCAATCAAATACAGTCAGATGAGAAATAAGATGTTTTTATAGTAAAATAAATAAATAACTTGTTAAATGTGAATTGATATACATTTTAACATTAGTTATTATCCTCCTCTGATTTGACTGCCGGTAATAATATCTTCCATGCATATCTCTGTTATTTGCGTTGAGTCATTTCTGTTGCTTGTGTTTTGCGAGCTACCTAGAATAGTGGCCACATTGCAAACCTCACTGACAGAATTCAGTCTGTACCAAAGAAAGGACTAGACACATCACACTTGTTATTACTGTCCAATCAAACTACCCACTACAGTCCTACAGGATGTTAATCACGAGCCCGAATGGCTAGCTCAGTGGCTACGTCTCTGACTGCAGGTAGCACTGGGTGACGCAGGTTCCAATCTCAGAAGGGACATGAGTTCCTTCGGTGTTGTACATACGCCTTGCTGACTGACTGGTGAGTGACAACTAGCACGAAACCTGGGTCAAGCAAGGCTTCCTGCCGATTGCCTCCAACTACACTAGTTAATTTTATTACATCTCAACGAAACGGTGTTGGACCTCTAACGTATAATGTGACTGTTATCTTCTAGAAACTTTTAGAAGGGATCAATTTGTGAGGAATTAGTAACATTTTCAAAAATTTGGGTGCTTTTGATCTGCTCATTACTGATTACTTCTCATCCGATCATGTAAAAATCAGTTTGAAGGAAGGCATAGCCTAACCATTCTATTCACTTCATAAAGATCTTCTGGATACAGATTTAGAACGCTGTTTCATTTCAGCTTGCTGTTGTTCTCCTGCAAGTGATGGATTGTGAATCGAAAAAAGCTTTCAAGAATTCTACAACTTACAGTCCAGGGAATATGTTCGATTTATAATTTGCAGTGATATCCTGAAATGAACAAAATATAACTTCATTTTATCAAAAATAAAAACTAATTTCCGGTTATAATTGAGCCGAATTCTGCAAAGGCAACTTGACTAGTTTTATCGACTACTTTAAAAACCGAATGACAATAACTCATTACCAACTCATAATATATTATGGTCAATAATAGTTACGTAAAATAGCCACCTCCAGCCCCCCCCCCGTTATGTCTACAGTGAACTTCAGTGACACGGAAGGATCAGATTGAAGTTACAAAAAAGATTGAAATAACATGTACACCAGGAAGACAAGGCTTATTACTATCACTGATGGTATTCCTGATTGTGGTGGACTGGATAATGCGGCACACCGTTCATTGGAGAGTGATTTTGATGAAATCCTGAAACCAATCAAATCCCTGCAAACCAATACTTGAATATCAATCTGACGCTGACTAGTGACTGAACCTATTCAGGTAGATAGTGACCTAAGTTCTAATGAAAAGTGATGACCACTGGGGTGCAGTAGGTCGGGTGTGAGGACACATACTTTCCATCGATGACAATCGCTGATGGTCGCGCCATACCATGAATTGGCAGAAGTTGGGATTCATGGACTAGCCATTGGATCAGTTCCCAGTGGCTTAAGCTCGTAGGTTCCTAGGTTCGAACCCTGGAAGTGGGTGCGTACTGCAGAAGAGTCCAAAACTAGAATAAAACAGCTGTCCGATTATCCCAGGTTTTCCAATGGTTCTCCGACTTATGTCAGCTTATAATGAAATCCTCCAACTAATGTCACAGAAACTCGAAGAACTACTGGCGAAAATCAACAAGTTGGCAAAAAAATGCAGAAAGCGAAGACAAGACTTTAAGTGAACATTGAGAAGACGGAGAGGATGAAGATACACACCAGCTAACAACAACAAGCACCAATCACTACCCAGGGGAAAAATTTAAAGAAGGTTACCTCTTCAACATTTGTAAGAAGCATCATTTCAGCTACACGTGGCATGGATGAGGATGTCAAAGACAGACCTTCATTACACTGAAGTTAGTGTGGAAATCTACTGCAGTAAATACAAAGAACAAGATCTGGATTTTCAGCACTAGTGTCAAGTCATTCACGGCTTCCAAATAGTTCATAGACTTGATAAGCGTCTCACTGAAAGCACTTGGAACAGGCTTTAAAATTACGTCAGCAGCTGTCTTCTCTTGGTAGTGAAGGCCAGATGACCAGAAGGGATTAGTAACATGGAACTCTGGGAAAGAGCGAACCCACCAAGAAGTTATTGCCAAACAAATATTCCGAAGAAAATGGCGATGTGCTGGAGAAATGCTTAGAAGACCGTTGACTGACATCAGAAACCAGGCTATCTGTCAAGTAGAACCTCAATGGGTAACGAGGAGTTGGGCGTGGTTTTGACGGTGATATGCAGGAGATTGTATGAGGAAGAGGTGAAAGCTTACGGACAATCATGGAGACAGCTAAAGAGAAGAGGATGAAGCTCTAAGTTCTATTATAAAGTATAAACGGATGCCATTTCCAATACCATATCAAATACCGCTACAAATCATCGTGGTACAGCTGAGTCTTTCACTTAATTTCAGGCCCAGTAGTCACTACTTAAGTGAATATAAGTACTAAATTCTGATTAATTTCTGCTTCTGATATTAGATTCTGAAGATTCGATTGCAGCACATGAAAACATTATATTGTAAATAGTTCCTTTTTCAAATAAGTGATAACAGCTGACTTGCCCTTTCATCTCTGGGGCTATATATAAGCCACCATAGGTAATAACCGTTTCTATTCAGACTAATGATGAGTTGACATGACAGATGTAGTCTGTTGAATGTTTGACGTCAATATACGACACTCAAAAGACTTTTATAAAAACTAAAATATGGCATACCATTTATGAAATTGAAAAAATACCTGTGTAAATAAGAGAGTAAAGAGCCTTTTCTTACAGTTACGATTTATACGATAGTTTGGTATGAATTATTTTTTACTCGGTGAAATTTTCAAAATTCTCTGACAAGATCAATAGTTTGTTGATCAATAAAGAAAAGTATGGCAGCGAATTTTTTATCTAGTCTAAGAAAAAGCCTTTTCAAATGTTCTTCTTCATTAGTTTATCAGTATGAAAATACAGTCATAAGGCATCGCACTTCTATGCAAAACACACATTGATGCACAGGAAAAGATAGACTTAAGATATGATGGAGGAGATTTGTAGCTCAGGTGGATAATTTTGATGTGGTTGTGTTCTCTGAGCCGGATAGTGAATTCGCGAAGCTCTCATTGCCCTACTAGGCAACATCTTCAGCACATACTTCATTTTAAAGTGAACTTTTAGATTTCTCCACAAGTGATTTCCAGCCTCTAAGCTACTTATATTGGAACTGATTGTTTCCTTGACCTGAAGTTTCACCCTTTGTGTGTGAGATTTCCTTCTTATCGGTTGGTAGATTTTGTCTATGTAAATGTGTCACCTTAAGTAAAACTGAAGAAAGTTATCTCATGGACGTCCTCCAAAAGAATGGATATCCTCGGAATTTCATCAAAAGACATATACCCCCAAGCCAACCTACCGAATCAAAGGCCCCCAAGGAAAGCACAAAGAAAATCGCCCTACCATATATAAAGGACATCTCAGAAATCACTGCAAGACTCTTCAAACCTTTAGGAATTGACCTCGCACACAAACCAACAAAATCACTTCACTCAGCTGGCTCTGTGTCAACCAGGATACTCAACAGCGGAAGATGAGAAGATAAAACCAACATCATCTACAAAATAAATTGTAACAACTGCGGAAAACACTACATTGGCCAAAGTGGACGTCCCTTTCGTCTTCGTATCCACGAACATAAGCTAGCCGTCAAAAGACATGACATCCACTCCATCCTCATATCGCCTCACTGCATACAGACAACCACGGACATCAATTCGACTGGGACAACCAATGTTCAAATATTAGACACAGGAAACACCAAGAATGATAGGGAATTTTTAGAAGGAAACCCAATATTCCAGTGAATCGTCAATCAATAGACACATTGACATAGACAAAATTTACCAGCCAATAAGAAGGAAACCTCACACACAAAGGGTCAAAGTTCAAGTCAAGGAAACAATCAGTTCCAATATAAGTAGCCTAGAGGCTGGAAAACACACAGAGACAATCAATCGCGTTCAAAATCACCCACCAGGTGAGATGATTAATAAACTTGTGGAGAAATCTAAAAGTTCACTTTAAAATGAAGTATGTGCTGAAGATGTTGCCTAGTAGAGCAATGAAAGCTTCGCGAATTCACTATCCAGCTAGCTCAGAGAACACAACCATATCAAAAAGATAAACTTCAGACAGTGATTTGGAGCGAACGCACCAATGACCCTGGAATGATGAATTCGATCTTCTAACTGTATCCTTAATCTTTCCTTAACCTGACCCTCATTCCCATCGAACCAACCCTCATATCTCCCTAAGTTGGTTAACCTCTAACCCTAACCTGTCCCAGCCTAAACCTTAAGTTATTCTTCCCCAAACCTAACTAAAACTCTTAAGAGATATCCTGCCTAGTACCTTATTTATATTAAATAGTGCAACTGAACTGGTTTCACCAAAATGCTGACTGAGCGTTCTAAGGTCTTCGATGCCTACAGTTTAATTTCGCCGAAGACTTCATCCCCTTTGGAGGTGTTCTCTACAATGAATTTTTCTCATTGATACCAGGAAAGTTACTGATTAAATCTCATAAAGCCTACACTATTTTAAAATCATTAATTCACCACTGCCAAATTTCAAATCTCATCCCAACAATATGACCATAAAGTGTTACTGTGGGGCTAATTAGATGTGCAGGATATCGTCAAAAGTGCTGCTCTATTTTTCAGTAGGGATTTTAGTTCCAAGTGCATGCATATTAACCTTCTTCATATCATACATATAAATAAATAAATAGAATTACTTTGTTAAGTGGTTGAAGGCAATCGTCAGGCTGCCCTGGGCTGGTCTCATGCTTGTTGGTAGTTGTCACCAAATCGTATCTGAAGTCTTCAAGGAAACTTTATCCCGTCTGTGATTCGAACCCAGACTATCCAGTGCTGCACTCAGAGGCGTTGACATTGAGATCTTCCAGATCGCGACTGATCACCGGTAAGAATGTAATGGTTGGACATGAGGCTAGCAACCCAACCCTGTAAAAATAATCACCACTGCAACAGGAACTTCAAGCCTCTAGCTTCAATCCCTATGTTCCACTGGGAAAGTAAAGGAATTAAAAAAATAAATAAATGAAAAATAAAATAAAAAAATAAAAAGGGTAGTAACTGATGTCATGGATCTAGTCCTTAGTGTTTGCTCAGACTGAATTCTGTGAGTCAGTTTTGCAATGTGACCTACATTCTAGGTGCTTACCATCAAGGTGCAATTCGAATTGTTGTTGTAAGATGGTTGGAGTCAGTTGGCAGGGTTCAAACATCAGAAGGGATATAAGTTCCTTCGAGAATGCAGATACGCTTTGCTGATGAGTGACAACAAGCAAGAAACCTATGTCTAAGACTTTCTATCGATTGCCTCCAAATGGTTATCAGTAATTCAAAATCCACCGTGATGGCTAGCCCCCCCAAGATTGATGGCCACATTGTAAAAATGGACTGATAGAATTCAATCCTCAGCAACACCAAGAACTGGATGCATGACATCAGCTACTAACTAATATTCACTCAAAGTAGAATTACCTTTGTGATTGTTACGCACTTTTTTCATTTTTTTCACTTTTTCTCTTCGGCTTATTTAGGAGTTTCCTGTTGATAACTACATTGAACTTTACAATCTTCATGAATACCTTCTGAATCATTTAGTGTCTAGATTCGATGAAGGCTTGATTACTGACTTCTACGAGTGAGTAGTTTTCTCGTAACTCTACGTTTTTTTTATTATTATGGTTTACATTACGCATAGGAGGTTGTGTGTTTTTCTTAAGGCAGTCTGATCGACAAATTATTCTGAATAATGGTAGAATAGCAGTTTGTACAGAATAAAATGGTACCATCATTTATAATATTAATAATAGCTTTACTCTGGACAATGTTTATAAAATGTAGAGAATTTTTTCGGCGGAGTCTATTGCATGATATTTTCCCTTCGTCCAGGATTCTCAAATAAGCGAGTATTTGGCAGTATATAGTGTGACATAATGTGACTTCCTCCAACACTCACAAATGAAGTTAGAAGAAATGGACGAACTCAAAAAAACAAATTTATCTCTTGTCATGCAGTTAAAGGACAAAATCAATCACTCAACTAATCTCAAAGTGCTTACCACGTTCAGTAATTTCTTTTCAGTATTTTCAAACATTCGTTTATAATGCACTTTGTACACTAACAATAGCGTGAATTATATATATGTATATTTTAATAGAATTTCTGAGATTTAGTTCATGTCGGTCAATACATGTAACCATAATAACCGTTGGTTTAAGCAATAAGCGTAATCGATGTACTAAATTGGTTTCTGGTGTAAATTAACTGTTCAGAATTGTAGTTTAAGGTGACAAAGTCTAAAGGAGAATAGACTTTTGAAAAGCATACATAGTATGGCGAAAATATTCATTCAGACATATATAAAACAAAAAATAATCGAGCAAATAATATTCTTTTCGATAAATTCCTCTTCCGGCTCTACAATTAAAATATATTAATATACACACAATATTTTAAAATAGTAGTTAATATAGGCCGTACAGTTTGGCGTGTTTCTCGTCGAATTTCCGAACATCACCCTGCGTGGTTAAGCAAAGGATAAACAAAATCTATTCGCAGTGCTATTTTGTCTCATCTTGTGGAGACAGAACACAAGATTGACGTTAATCATGCTTTCAGGGTCATTTACCGCATACCTACGAATCTCGATTTCGCTTTAAGAGTTCGACTTCTAAATATTGCTGAGGCTGTGGGGATTCATATTAATAAGCCTAATTTATGCACCCAAAAGAAGTTAGCCCAGTCATTATCATTACCTTGGCCATCCAGGTTTGAATAATCCGGAATTTTTGTGAAATTTCCCTAATTTTAGTTGATATTCTATTCGCTATTATATCTTTATTATTATAATTTAAGCATCTTTAATGAACTGTAATGGCATTGGTCATACTTTACAAATCAATATTATTTAAAAAACACTAATATTGTTATTAACTACTATTCTAGAATATTCTATTTATATTAACATATACATAATTGTAGAGCCTGGAAGAGGAATTTATCGAAAAGGATATTCTTTGCTCGATTATTTTGTGTTTTATACATAGTATGGTCAAATCGTATTGTATTTTCAGGTCAAAACTGAAGAAAGTGCTCCTTCGTTTTCTTGGTAAAAAGGATTCGAAATTTTAAACTTTGATTAAAGTCGTTCACATTTCGGTTTCATTTTTCGAAGTTGTGAAACGCTTTGACATTTAATAGGAAATAGGCTGTCAGAAATTAAGTGGCTACCCGTTTGAAGATAACTAATATGGGTATTAAGATGTCTGATTGATTCAACTGCAGTTAGTTAGTTATTGGTCTTTCTATTATTGTTCAAAAAATGCTCATCAGATTCCTTGTGGAATGCATAAACGGTGCGTGCCGTTGAAGAGTCCCTAACAAGGACAAAGTAGCTGTGCAGTACCTCCTGCTTTGTAATGGTTCTCTAAACGATGTCAACTTGTTGTCAGAACTGTAACCAATCAAATCACTGCCAAGCAGTATTTGAAAGGAAATATTTGTATCAGAATAAAATACCACTGAAATTTTAAGGTTTCATCATGAATTGACCATTGGAAAGCCTTCAGGGTGCACTGGGGAGCTGTTTCGTTCTAGTTTTGGTCTCTTCATCAGAACGTACTCACTGAGGTTTGAAACTAGGACCAATTTAATCCCTGAAAACCAACGCTTGAATAATAATCTGATGCTTACTACCGACTGAACCTATTCAGGTAGATAGTCAAATGGGTTCCAGTGGGAAATCGTGACGAGTGGGGTACAGTAGGCAGGGTATGAGAACAAATACTCACCAACGATGACATTCGCTGATGGTCAGGCCATATCATGAATTGGCGAACGTTGAATTTTATGGACTGGCCATTGGATTGGGTCCCATTGGCCTAATGGTCTACGAGCTCGCTAGCCTTGTACCCAGAAGGTCCTGGTTCTGAACCCCGATGAATGAGTACTTCTGAAGAGTCCCAAACTAGGACGAAGCAGATTTTCAGTACTCCCAGGTTCTTCAATGGTTGTCTAACCAATGTCAGTTCCTGATGAAATCCACTAGCCAATCAAATTCCTGCAAACCAACACCTGAATACCACTGAGATTGTTGGATGTTTTAGAAGTTTCGCTTTTGAAATAATGAAGGTTCTATTTAGATTTGCTCTCTGAACTGGCTGCTTTAATTTTAAAGTTCTCATCGTCCTTATAGGTGACATCTTCAACTGCTCCCTCCAAATAATCAGGAAAAGTAGTGATAGTGTTCAGAGATAATTGTAATGTTCATCTTGTTTAGAGTTTAGTGCTGGATATAGTGTCTATTAGGAAAAAGATATCTAAATAATTAAGCCATCCAGTTCAGTGAACATAATAGCACCAAAAAATTTGATTTATGATTTCCTCCAATGAAAAAGCAGAATTTAGGCACTGTGGTAGAGCGTAATTCCACATATGATAAGCTTAGTTGATATAAATTAATATGTAACTAGGGTGTATCCCAAATCTTTATCAACCTCACTCAACAGCTATATTACAATGCCATGTGTCAAGTGATCCACAACTGAAAACTCAGAAGAGCTTTTGAAGTGAATACAGGAGTAAGACAAGCTGGCTGTCCATTATCACCGATGATATTCTTAATTGTGGTGGACTGGAATATGCGCTAGACTGTGCACTGGGAGGGAGAAGACTTGAATACGCTGGACTGACCGATAAGAAGACTCTAGAAGATCTGGATTTCGCGGATGATTTGTGTCTTAAGTCACCAAAACTCGAGAATTTACAAGCGAAAACCAACAAACTGGCTGAATAAGAAGTAAAGATAAGAATTCAAGTGAACATAGAGAAGACGGAGCTGATAAAATAACCAGACAAAAACAACAGGCACCAATCATCATCAAAGGGTGGGATTTGACAGAAGTTACTTCCTTCACTTATCTGGTCAGGAAGCATGGTTCCAACAACAGGCAGTCAGAACGGATGTAGATGTCAAAGTCAGCATCGGAAAGGCCAGATACACCTTCATCAACCTGAAATCAATTTGGAAACCTTCTGCACTGACTCAGCCAGCATAAAGAACAAGATTCAGATTTTCAACACAAATGTGAAGTCAGTCAGTCGGTGCTTCTTGGCCAGAATGTAACAAAAAGGATTTCCAACAAGTCACTTCAGACTTTTATCAGCAGCTGCCCACTTCTCTGGCTGGCTCCATACTGAAGATCCAATGGCCAGGCGGCCGACCAGCCAGAAAAAGTAGCAACAGGTATCATAAATAAACAAGAAACTCTGGCTGGGAACAAACCAACCAAGAGCCAATGGCTCAACAAATATGTGGGAGAAAATGGAGATGGATCAGCCATATGTTGAGGAGACCATCGAATGACATCGCCCGCCAGGCCATCGTTCGAGTGAAATCCCAATGAGAAGAGACGAGTGGGTCGTCGGTGTGAGGGTGATATGGAGGAGACCTTGTGGTGAAGAGGAGATGAGAGATTATGGGCAGTCGTGGTCTCATCTGAAGAGGATGGCAGGAAATTGCTTAAGTGTAGATGTGTTGTAGAAGCCCTATGTTCCACTCGGAATCCAAGGGAATAATAATAAAATACTCGAATTACCACACAGTGAGTGATATATTATTAATAACTAGACGATGTTTGGAGCACAATTTACTGCTCATAATTATATCAGCTTCTTCATACGGCTTCCTAATTAGCTTAATATATTTTTTCAATTCCCCCTATTTTTCATTTGAACTTTCGATAAAACCAGGATACCTGTTGCGTCATTTCATCTGAACGTGTTCCTTGTCTATTTGAAGCACAATGATTCAGTGATTATTCTCTCTCTCTTTCTCTGTACCTAACTGTAATACTCTTCAATACTGTGACTACATGCATAAGAATTCATTTCAATGGCTGAAACTTTTTTCAAGTTTTTTAACTTATCAGAGTTAGTCGTTCTAGCTTTCGCTAAGTTTCTATCTTCCGATAATCTAATTGATCCTGATTCGCTCGGTTTACTTATGTGATTGATCTCAGAGTCATTATATGGTATTTGGTAAATTACATCATTTTTCTTAATTGAATCTATCGGGTCCTTAAGTCGACAAAGTTTATCTCGGAGATGGTTAGTTGACTTAAGCGCCACCCTAATTCCAGCCTCACATAAGGCGTCTGGTGTTCCTTCTTCATACAACAGTACTATAGAGCTTAAAACAGTTAGTTCCCTTTATGAATTTAGACAAAGCAATAAGAAGACGTAATTTCTCTGAATCGTGTAATGTCCTATTTGCGCAACACATTTCGAACAATCTGATCACACACGGACTTGTCATAGGAGTACATATATATGAAATTAATGAAGAGTTAAGAGGTGAGAAAATAGACCACTTAGGTCAAGTTAAAAGGACATATTGAAGGTCAAAATAACAATGAAGACCACTAAACCAAATAACCGAGGTAATATACATCTGTATCAAAACAAAGTTTACCAAGGAGTTTAGTGTGGTGACGAATTGCTTTTGAATGCATAAAGGTGGCTTAAACTTTCTAATCGTCAGGGCTTCCACAAACTTTAGGATACGCCCCAATCACGTTTTATAGATAGGTTTAAAAGATATGTTAAGTCAATTTTATGTCGCATCTCTATAATATATTTCGTAATAGAGGAGCTACGTCTCCTCTTCTCATCATTAATGTGTTCTGAAGATTCTGTTTGTTTCTGGAGCCATTTAGGAATATGTTCTAAAGCCAGCCCTTACTTGCAGAGATCGATGAGTCCTCCCTATGTATGTGTGTCCACATGTACATTCAAATTGGTAAATACAGTGGGATGTGACATCCTTTTTCGCATATTATAGAGACAGGACATAAAATTGACATTAACACATCTTTTAAACCTATCTATAAAACGTGTTTGTGGTGTATCCTAAATTTTGTGGAAGCCCTAGCTGGCAATTAGAAAGTTTAAACCACCTTTATGCGTTCAAAGCAACAATTCGTCATCACACTAAACCTTCCTTGGTACTATAGAGGCTTTCAGTTCCATGTCATTATCACCGTCATCATCATTACTACTCTTATTTTTCTTATGGGTCTTCAAACATTTTTGAAGAGAATTTACTAGTATAGTCTTCCATATTTGTTTGATTTCATTATTTAAATCTCCTGACTTACTAGTTAGGCTCATGGCTCAGTTATGTATAAAGAAAATGTGAGATTATTATTTACACTGTTTTCTATGACTTCCAATCACAGTATTAGTAGTATATAAACTTTTCCCTTCCCTTTTTTTCCAGATATTTTGATGACATATGGCCTTTAGCAATTTATCATGATCGATTTGCAGACTTTAGGTCTGAAATACGCGGATTAACAAGTACATGTTTGGTAAGCACTATTATCTAACAAGTGAATTTGTTAAGTGTATAAAAGCCTCTTCAAGTAAGTATAACAACAAAACACTTCAGTCAATATGTGTATACCAGCTGGTCAGAAATTATGCACAAAAACTTAATGCAGTACCTGTATAATATGCAATTAATTGTCACAAGCAGAATATGGATCATGAGGCGTGCATAAGTGAAGTAGTACTACTTCTACAATACATTGTGAACATTTTACAAACTTCCTTTTACATTTAAAGTATGTCGTATGAAACAGAATTAGCACTTAGCATATACCACGTATGTGGTCCGGGGTTTGATTCCCAGCCACTGACTCATCCCTTTACCTCGCTAAGCCACTAATAAAACTGGTGAAAAGGGAAGGTTGGGCACGAGGCTAGCAACCTCATCTCATAAAAATAATCACCGCTGCTACGGAAACTTCAAGCCTCTAGCCTGAAGTCCCATGTTCCACTGGGAACATAAGGGAATAAAAATAAAAAGATAAAAATAGAGTAATACTGATTCCTATGATGATTTTGTATTATAGTACAATCTCAGAATTAATTCTGTCATCAATATAGGTGGACCTAATGCCGAAAACTCCGAACAGTAATCACTTGAATAATATTTGTTTCATACTGCGTCGGTGGCATAGCGGTTAGGACGCCCGCCGACTATGCACATGGTCCGGGGTTCGATCCCCTGCCAACGCACTCCTTTACCTCGCTGAGCTAGCAAAAATGCTGGTAAAGAGGAAAGGTTGGTCATGCGGCTAGCAACCCCATCCTGTAAAAATAAACACTGCTACAGAAACTTCAAGTCACTAGCTTGAAGCCCTATGTTCCACTGGGAACGTGAAGGAATAAAAAAACTGCAGATAAACAGTTTTTACAGATTTTGTCTTGTTTTGTTTTCATAGGAAATTTTAAAAAGACGGTTGCACAGAAGAAATTCTTATTTCGACGAAGTCATCAGTTACGCTTTTCATTCGTTATATATATATATATAGTAACTGCTTGGGAAAGTTCCAGAATCATTTCCGGTCGACGGAGGTTTAAATGTGATGTTAACAAGATAAACAGGGGGATCTGATAAAAGCCTGATAGGACAAAAATTACAGAACAAGATTTAAGCAAATACGTATTTTCGGTAGATTCTCATTAGGTTTTACACTTACATAATGATGAAATATTAGCCATAGGCATTTGAATTAATGTCGTTAATAAAACATCAAGGAGTGTGAATTAATGATAATAACAAGGATAAATTCATTCCAGTGTTTATGCAATCTAGGCAACGGTGAGTGTATAGGTAGAATTTGCATACTAGTTGAGGGTAGAGGGGGAAATGACTGTTGTCAAATAGCGATTAGATAATACAATAATAATGATAAATTGTTAGACGGAGATTAAAATGTACAACCCCAGCACAGCATGATATTGATAATACAGTTAGTATTACAAATAAAATAAAAATATAATAAGATCATATTTACAGTTATCTGGTGTCAGCAGGATAGAGAACTATTTTAGGTTGGGGGCGAAGGCCAAAGGAGGGGATAGACTGAACATACTTTTCCTGAACACAGAAATTGGGTTGAAAAATCATAATAGCAACTGCCTCAGCTATGCTTCGCAACCGAATACGTACTATCCTAGGGAGTTGAGGTGGCACCGTGTGTAGCATTGTAAAGGCTGAATTTTTGTCAATATTGTGCCCCGTATCCATTAGATGTGCCATTATGGAACTTTTGACTGACTTTACGACTCCTCTACCTAACCACATTGAATAATGCTCCAGGAGGCGACGTTGGGCTTGTCGAGTCGTTCCACCTGTGTAACTGTCTCCACATGAACAGTTAAATTTATAAATGCATATTAAAGTGGCCAGACTTGGTAGCTAATCCTCCACTTCTGTTAGGATTATACAAGGATTGGCGAATTTTAAACACAATGTTACAGTAGAGATTATTTTAGCTATTAATTCCCGAAGTTTCTATGCCAGAAATTCAATTGCTGCGTCTCCTTTAAACGAGAAAGTCATGTATATGCACTTCTTTTGCACAGTTTGCAGGCATTTCTTTCGATCTGTTCTCCTCATTGAAACTTTAACAAAAATTTCGTGGTATCCCTACTCCTATAAAAAGTTTTAAATTTTCCTTATTTCATCATATAAAGCGTCGGCTGTGCAGATTTTTCTAGCATGACACATCAACGTACTGATAAGATTTCGTTTGTATGCAAGAAGAATGAACTACAAGAAATGGGTGTGATATTAGATAGTTGGAGGCAATCGGCAGGAAGCCTTGGATTTAGGTCTCGTGCTAGTTGCCACTTGCCAGCAAGGGGTATCCGCAACACTGAAGGAACTCAGTGGTAACATCTCTGACTGCAGGTAGCAGTGGGTGACGCGGGTTTGAATCTCCGAAGGGACATGAGTTCCTTCAGTGTTGAAGATGCGCCTTGCTTACTAGTGAGTGGCAACTAGCACGAAACCTAGGTTGAAGGCTTCCTGCTGTTTGCCTCCAACTATCTAATATCATCAAATCAGTGTGCACCGTGATGGCAAGCTACCTGGGATGGTAGCCACATTGTAAAGCTGACTGATAGAATTCAGTCTGCACCGAAGAAAGGACTTGACACGTCGCACTAGTTACTAGTGTCCAATCAAAGTATGAAATGGGTGTATTGGTCAACCAATGACTTCTTCCGGAAAAATTTTATCGAGAAAATTAACCATTTGTGCAATTGAGGATTTAAAAAACGTAGTAGTAACACAGATGAACAGGAACTTTGGATAAGAAAGGTAATAGGATAATCACTATTGAAAGAATTGACTGTTTATGATGACTGTGGTAAAGATAAAAATTGGGCGTACTTCTTTTGAACACATAACGTACGCCTGAACTCTTGGGCTACCACCAAAAATTTGCTACTGCTTTCTCCCGAAATTTAAAAGTCATACCCGCATAGAAACCCTCTGAAGATAGTTTCCGAAGTCTCGCAGCGGAACATGCATCCCTTTGAGCTCACAAATAATATTTTCTACAAAGAAACCATTCAGCCGTCACTTGAAAGACAAGCTGTCACATTAGACCACATCGGTATGCATATACCGGTTCACTTGTTTCTGTGGGGCCTAGTACATTGGCTATACCATGCAGCCGCTAGCAAAATGTGATCGCGAATACCATCTAGCCTGGTTAGGAAAGGAAGAAGGCAGGTGTGTATGGAAGTTTGGTAACAGAACATCTGTTGAACTCAGAATCTTCAGTTACATTTGAAAGTCTGTAATGCGCTAAATATCATTCAGATTATATTACTGTAGTACATCGGTGACGTGTGCTTCTGATAAGATTAGTTTCTGTAAGCGTATAATATGTGTGCATGAATTGGTTTTATAAAACTACATTTAGAGTTAATATAGGGGCGCTTCAAGTCCTTCAAAGTCATATACAAGATCCGATTAAGTCTCCAAAAGAGTAGGATCAAAGCATCTGGGCATAGCTGAAGTACCAGAGATCCAGAAGAAATACACGTCCAGTATTTGTCTCTGTTATAACCATCATAAACAGTTAATTCTGTTAATAATGATTATCCTAATAGGTTTCTTTTCTCAACTATCTGTTTATTTTGTTATTGTTACATTTTAATCCTTATTTGTAATCTTGTAAATTTAACCTTCGACCGCAAATAATTATGGAACTTCCCACCCCCTCCATTTCCTATATATGCAAGTGAATGTACAGTCTACTTGATGACTTCGTTGGCGAGAAAATTTCCTTCTCTTCAATCATCTTTTTTATTGTTTCCCGTTATTTTCAGAAGAGTTTTCAATACTGATGTTAAGTGTAGCGGAATAATGGTAATCCCTAAATATTTTGGATTCGTTTGCCTTGTTTTCAAAACACCCCACGATGATGCATAAAATCTCACTAATGCTTTTCTACCCACTACTAAAAAAATACTTATTTACTTATTGAGGTTTTAGTGGAAAGCTGTGATCATCAGGGTCCACCAAGCTGGACGTTAGGACAAACATTGGCTGGTGGTTAGACTATGTAGTGAAATGGCAGAAGTTAGAATTAGTGGGCCACTACATTCTGTTTTAGTGACCGAATGGTCTACGAG
Source organism: Trichobilharzia szidati (assembly GCA_944472155.2). Classification (NCBI taxonomy): domain Eukaryota; kingdom Metazoa; phylum Platyhelminthes; class Trematoda; order Strigeidida; family Schistosomatidae; genus Trichobilharzia; species Trichobilharzia szidati. The sequence continues at coordinate 42,857,842 of OX235272.1, read as the reverse complement.
TTTGCTTCATATGCTGAAGGTCTTCAAATCCATTCCATTTCAGGATCATAGTTGAGTACTTCTGAAAATTCGCAAACATGAATAAAATGACTGACTAGTAGCAGCCCAGTGGTTTCAGTGGTTCTCTAGCTCAAGTCCATTCATTATCACAAATGAAATCTATAAAATTTCATCAAACCAACACTTGGATTAAAGTTTTCGTTTTATATTTCATTTTTACACTGATACAGCCTACAATGAATGAATCCCTGGCATCGAAAATAGAGGCGATCATTGCAGAAAAAGACGAGGTATGTTCCGTAAAATTTCAAAATTTCATTTAAGGTCATTTTTATCGGGTATACTGCACACTGAGACAGCTTTATCTTGTTAATTTCACAGTTTGAGAGACACAGTTGATATGAATGTGTCATTCAGTGAATAAAAAAGCCTCACTGGGTAAAACATCTTACAGAGTAATTACTGATAGCATACTGTCCAAGTTTTATAAACATAAATCAAGGGTTATAAGGTTTATGTTTTTTTTTATTTCGCCTTGGTTTTCCTCTTTATTAATTGAAACTATTCACAGTATTTGTGGTACTGATCATTTACTTCAGTCATCCGAGGATCTGGTTACCATTCTCTTGAATACGAGGTTAAATTTACTCTGTCTACTTTATTATTAGTAGCTGGATGGTTATGTTGACTTTAAGTAATTATTATGGCTCACATATCTGTGAATGATTACTGGTTAACAATATAAATATCTATCAGCTATTACCGATGACGATATTACTTATTGTGGAAGACTGGATCATACGGAACACCGTGCATGGAAGAGAGAAGGTAGCAATACGTTGGACAGACAAAAAGATTTCGGAAGACCTGGACCTCGCGGAAGATTTATGCCTGATTTCGCGCAAATTTGAAGAAGTACAGACAAAACTAAAAATCTTGCTGGAGAGGCTGGCAGCAAACACAGAACTTTACGTGAACATAGGGAAGGCAGTGATGGTGAATACACTCACCAACCAACAAGGAGCACGAAGTATTATCAACGGGAGGAGACGGAATGAATTCACTTTTATCACTTATCTGGACACAACCATTTAAACGACATGCGGCACCAGTGATGATATCAAAGCAAAGAACAGAAAGGTGAGATGCACCTTCATTATTCTGAATTTGGCCAGGAAATCTACTGCACTCACCACTAAAAACAACATTTAGATTTACAACAATAATGTCAAGATAGTAGTCAGTTCTTCCATGTGATTCAAAGACTTGACAGGTGTGCCACGAAAATCATTTCGAACAGGATGCTGTAGACTTTCATCAACACTAGCTCCATACCGAAGATCTAGTGGCCGACCAGAAAGGGTTGGCAACAAGGAAGACTGAAAACCAACCAACAGACCACTGTCTAACAAATATGTAGTGCAAAATTGAGATGGGGACCATCGAGTGATATCGTACGCCAGGAAAAACCCTCGAATGGAGCCGTAATTGGAAACAACCAGTTTGGTGTGGGGAAGAGTGTGACATGGAGGAGACAGTACGAATTGTAAATAAAAGCCTATGAGCAGTCGTGGGGAGTCATCTATAAACGATTGAAAGGAATAAGATGCAATATAGATGTGTTGTTGTAGCCTAATGTTCCACTCGTATTCTTACGGAATAATAATAATAACAAAAAGTACGTCTGTAATACGTTCGCATCTATGTTTAATACAAATCACTTTTCAGCATAAGTTTATGCACGTTATTGTCCCTCGGATCTGTAACTCTTGATCTACTAAGGAACAGACTGTTGGTTAAGTAGCTCAAAATCCTTCCCACCGAGTAGCGTTCATACATTCCTCATCTTCGAAATCTCAAATAATTTCAATAATCTGCATTTAATTTTTCTCTTTCTTGGCACTCACTCTCCTGTGTTGTTTTGCACTGATTTACACAAAACGTAGTCCGTCACCTAGGATGAGGCCCATTGTAAATTGTAAGCAAATAGTTTTTAGTTATTTAATTCAATTTTAGATTTTCCCGTCGATTGATCGGACCCACTGCACAAGAGGTGGCTTTCGTGGCCCAAGTGGTCTAGTGGATGACGCTTTGACGTCCGAAACTATAGGCACTGGGTTCGAGCCTCGGCGGGAACATCATCACTCACTGCGGAATGCAGGCACATCTAGATGACGAGTCCCAAATAGGAGGAAATGTGCGTTATCCTCGATTCCACTGCTAGTCGCCATCCACTAATTAACTTCAAATAGTTATTAGACTGATGTTATTTAATTCAAATCTATGATGAGTGCATTTCTATTATGGCACTGGCCTCTGTCATATTTACAATAATGCTGATGCATAGTTTACGGATTTAGAGTGAGATGGTTCAGTGCATTAGATGGTTGGAGGTAATCAGAAGGAAGCACTGTCTGACATAGGTTTCGTGCTAGTTGCCACTCACTAGACAGCAAAACGTATCTGCAACCTCGAAAGAACTCATGTCCATTCTGAGATTTGAACCCACGTCACCCAGTGCTACCTTCAGTCAGACACGTTATCACTGAACTAGGTATTCGGGTTAGTGACTGGCCTCCTGTAAGACTGTACTGGATATTTTTTTGATTGGACACTAGTCATTAACTAGTGTAATGTGTCTAGTTCTATCTCTAGTGCAAGCTGAATACTATCGGTCAAGTTTGCTATGTGGCCAGCATGCTAAGTGGCTTACAATCAAGGTGTACTGTGACTTTTTGGTAATAGATGGTTGGAGGCAATTGGAAGGAAGCCACCTAGCACGATGGCTACATTGCAAACTTGATCGATAGAATTCAGCCTACTCCAGAGATAGGACTAGACACATTACACTAGCTACTGACTAGTGTTCAATCAAAAATATGGTTAGGCGTGTTAGAATCACTCTACTTTTTTAGCAAATTACATTACTACTAATGTACTCAAGGCTGACAAAATCTCAACATGGATAAACAAAGGCTCGTTTGACAACTGACAACTTGGGTCATCTTTGGTTCATATATGATATCTGGCCCTCTGACAGCAGCGACAGCAGTACTTCACAGATGTGAGACAGGGATTGAAAGGCAAAAACTTGAGAACATTGGCTAATTTCAACCATATGTGCTTTCTCGTTTCATTTGGGATATTATGTTCACCAATAACCAAATTAGATTAAGGATGTTAGGTGAAGGTGGAGAGTCAATCGATGATGTTGTAAAACTCTATTCTCTGAGATGGCTAGAAAATGTGGTCTTCATGAAAAACTTGCGATTATTCCATATCTTTTGATTTCAGCAGGAATTTGTACTCATTCTTATTATGAAACACAGGGAACTAATGTGTGCGTGTGTGTGTTATGCACGTCCTATCACAAATAGTCAGAGATCAACCAGAAAAGGCATCCGTCTGTTGGCTTCTCCTCGTTCCGAAATTAGCAAAAAAAACAATAAATGCGCCTCACGATTGATTTTCAACTCTAAAAGGAGACAGAGAGCAAACCGAGGCCATGTAATCATCATGTGCATACAGAGAAGCTCTATTGGAAATCAATCTGTAAAGAAGTTGAAAACTTCTGTAAAGACCATTCTCAATGGTGCTGATGAGTTATAATCAGCACAAATAGTGAAACCATATCTTCATATTTCTATTGAACATTAAGTAGTAAATAATGTCATGTGTCTATTCCTTGGTGTTGGTACAGGCTGCAATCTATGTGTCACTTTTGCAATGTGACTACCATGCTAGATGTGACTCACCTATACTGTAAACTCTGCACTGTTATTATTAGGTGGTTGAATGTGATCGGTTGGGTCCAAATCTCAAAAGTGACATGAATTCCTTCAAGGTTACAAATACACCATGCTGAAGAGTACCAACAAGTACGAAACCTAGGTCCAAAGCTCCCTACCAATTACCCGCAACCTTCTAACACATATATTTTCCCTTATGATATTAATTCACTTCACATATTAGGCATATTTCACATTTCCTTGACAGATTTTAACTAATGTATCTTCAATATTCAATACCTATCAATGTGTGTATACCATTTAATGTGTGATTTGAAAGTTTCTTTATATGTGGCTGCAATCTTGCATCATAACACTGTCTCCAGTCTAGACAAGGGGGATAAGTTTGTTCGCTGTACCTTCCTAGATTACACATTTGCTTTCGACTTAGTACCTAAGGACATTTTGCTGAAACTCAAACTGAATGTTGGGTTATCAAATGCCTGCATTCTTATTTCTCAGGAAGAAAGCAGTACACTGTATGCCGGGGGAAGTCGTTCACTTCATTGCTTACTAAGGCTGGTATCCCCGGAGTGCTGTCTTTCCTCCTTTTCTGTTTTTGTTCTTCTTGCATGAGTTGCCTCACTCTGATGATAAAAAATGAACTTTGTTAAGTATGCGGCCGATCTAACTATTTCAGTGTCTGTTAACTCCCAGCTAGACTGTACTAAGATGAACAGCTTTCTATCAGGAGTTAGCAAATAGTCTCCGTCTAATCGTCTCAAACTAAGTCCTTCCAAATGTCAGGCTATTAACTTCAGTTTCCGATGTAAAAGAAAGTTAAATGATGAAGCTGTTGGTTCCTATGATAGTGGGGATATATAAATCAAGTCTGAAGTTAAGTATTCTAGATTACTTCTTTCTTGGTCTTCCCATATCTTAGCGATTTCTAATACAATATTTCGTCTGACTTTTTACATTAAGAAGTTGAGGCACTCAGGCATTACTCAACCCCTCCTCTCATAATTTGTCAACTCGTGCATCTTACCTATTCTTCTTTACTGTTCACACTCATTCTTCAATGGATTGCTTAAAAAAGACTATGTGATACTTCGTAGAACTCTGAAGACTGTCAGTAGGGTGAGTGGTATTCTATTGGGCCATGTCGTTCACATCGTCACTGACAGACACTTGGTTTAATGCAACAAATTTGCTAAAGGAGACTTGTCAGAATGTGAGCATCCACTGCAGCACCCACAGCTCCAACCTCGTGTCTCCTCAGGTTAAACAAGAAATCTTTTCCGAAGACTATATGCACGTATGTCTAAATATAAAAATTCCACTATACAATATTTGGAACGTATTTTATGTGATGAAAATAGTGTTAGGCCTGAACTAACTAACCTTCTTTGCACTACTAAATAAACCAATTCCTCCACCCTTACAACATCAGCCTTTATTCATATTGTACTTCTTATATTTATAATCCTCTCAATGTCTTGTTTTCATTCGTTTATTTTTCCATAAGTGTGAACGCTATTTAAGCTGTGTTATAACTGTTAATTTTGTACCTCCCCTCACCATACTATATCAGCAGAACATAAGATTCAATACCCTATAACATGCTAAAATTTTCAAACTGAATCGACAATGCTGTTTGAAACAAACTCACTGTTATTATTATTATTATTGTATTTAAAATTCTCAATCCGCACTTCGAATATTTTTGACTTAATGTCGTAAATGTGGACGGATTCCTCTGGTTAATTTTGTTTTAATTTTATTTATATTTTGAGTAAATCAGATGCAATATTGTGACGAATGCTGAGAATTCCATTCTGTGTTATAAGTACTGTTTTTGGAATAAAGTAGATTATTTTTATTATTATCACTATTATTATTAAACTGAAATTAAACTTATTAATCGGTTGATTCTATTTTTATATTCCGAGGATTATTTATTCACAACTTTTGTTTGTTTTCTTGTTTTGTTTTCCAACAGGTACCATTGAAGGATTTTGAAGAATTGAAATCCTTATATAATAATGGATATAAAAAGGATGTTGAACAACGTCTGATTAAATTTATTTCACATAATTACAATCTATTACCAATGTATGCCAAACCAGATCTTGTTTAGTGGATTTCTACACACATCTCTTTGCTTTGTCTTTGCTTTCTTTCCTTTCTACACTCTGTTGTAATTCTTCTTGAAGAAGACAAGAAGACAGTGTGTAGAATATAATAATAACACAATATCAACAATTGACAGCAAATAGTAAAACAAAAAAACAAATTGAAATATGGAACATTTCAAAAAGAGTAGACAAACAAAGCATTCAGACAACAATAAATAAATTGCTTCATGTGTTAACTGTAAAAGTATGTAAACAGGTCACACTCTTACTATTATTACTAGTTGAATAATAAATAAATAAACAAAATAAAAATTGAAAAAGTGCTGTTTTTTCACCTTCGAAATGGCCTATACACTTTTGGTTGGACACTAGATAGTAAATAATGTCATGTGTTTTGTCCTTGGTGCAGAATGAATTCTACCAATCGAATTTGTGATGGCGAGCTATCTAGTATGTTGGCAAATCAAAGTATACATTACAGTCTTAGATGAGGTTAATCGCGAGTCCAAATAACTCAGTGACGACGTCTCTGAGTGCACCACTGAATGACCTAAGTTCGAGTGTGTGAAGAGACTTGAGATCCTTCAAGACATCAGAAACTCCCTTGGGTTCCTAGTGTATCATAGGGCTTCAACAAAACATCTCCACTTTGTTCTGTTTCCTATTTTCCTCTTAAACTGGGCCCACAATTGACTATAATCTGTCATCTACTACTCCAACTCACACGATCTCCTCCATGTCACCCTTGGATCAAAAACCCGCTTGTCGCTTCCCATTGGGATTCCACTCGAGCTATGGCCTGAAGTGAGCGCCATGTCAGCTGAGGGTTTCCTCAATGTATGCCTGATCCATCTCCACTTTCTCCTACATATTTGTTGAGCAGTCGACTCTTGCTTGTTGGTTTTTTGCAGCCAGCCAGAGTTTCTTGTTGCAAATTCTTTCTCGCTAGCCGGCTGGTCATTTGATCTCCAGTCTGGAGCCAGCCAGAGAAGTGGGGCAGCTGTTGATAAAAATCTTGACGACTGTTTTGTTCTTGTTCAGAAGTTTTGAGCAGTATTCACCCATCACCAAACTAGGGATTGAATCCAGGACGTTCAGGTAATGAGGCAAACGTATTAACTATTCAGACACTGGGATGGAATCCTACGGCTAGCGCATCAATTCCAACCTCTACCATTTCGCGACTGATTCGATCATAGTGACTGCATGGTCAATGATTTCATCTCATAACTTGAAGGTTCAGGTTACGATCCCTGGTGGTGAGGTTATACTACTGAAGAGTCCCAAACCAAGACTAAACAGGTTTGATGATATTAGATAGTTGGAGGCAATCGACAGGAAGAAACAACCTCCTTTACCTACCTGGGAAGCGTGGTTCCAACTACAGGCGGACGGAACTTCTGTGGATATCAAAGCGAGAATCAGGAAAGCAAGGCAAGCTTTCATTACTCACACGTCTGTGTGATGATCAACAGCACTCCACATGCAAAATAAGATCCGGATTTTCAACTCCAATGTGAAGTCAGTCAGTGCTACTATATGGATCAGAGATTTGGCTCCGTGTCACGTAGTGAACTACAAGCAAACTACAGACTTTCATCAACAGCTGTCTTCGCTCAATACCACTAAAGATCAGATGGCCGGCCAGAAAAGATCAGCAACAGAGATCTCTGGGAGCGAACCAACCAGGAACCAACTGTCCAACAAACAAACAGTAAGAAATGGAGATAGATTAACCACACACTGAGAAAACCATCAAATGACATCACTAGACAAGCCGTCGAGTGAAATCCGAAAGGGAAGCGGCGAGTTGGTCGTCCAAGAGAGAGACTTGGAGGAGGTCATGTGAAGAGGAGATGAAAGCATGTGGGCAGACTTGGAGCCAGGTGAAAACTTTAGCAGAAAATTGAACGCGATGGAGACGTGCAGTCGCGAGCCCGAATAGCTAGCTCAGTGGTAACGTCTCTGACTGCATGTAGCACTGGGTGAGGCGGGTTTGAATCTCAGAAGGGAGATGAGTTCTTCCAAGGTTGCAGATACGCTTTCCTGACTAGTGAGTAGCAACTATCACGAAGCCTAGGTCAAAGGCTTCCTGCCGATCGCCTCAAACTATCTAATATCATCAAATCAATGTGCATCGTATGGGAGCTACCTAGAATGGTGGCCCCACTGCAAACCTGACTGATAGAATTCAGTCTGCACCAAAGAAATAGACACGTCGCACTGCTTACAAGTGTCCAATCAAAATACTAAACAGGTTTCCAGTAAACACCGCCGCTGGTTTTCAATTGTCCTCTAACTTGTATGTCTATTAGTGATCAATCTTCATATCAATCAAATCTGTAGGAACAAACACTAGAAATTTAGTTAAACTTATTTTGCATAATGATGCTATGAAGTTATTGAGTAAGATTTTGTTTAGTGTTAACAAAGGTTGGATAGCATAAAATTAATTACTGTACACCGATCGATTTGTATACTTAGATATTTCATTATAAGGTAATAATTACACAATATTATAATCTATTTGGAATGTATACTTTATACCCACACAATACGTTTGAAACAGTGTGACCTAATATTCTAATTTCCTTTCACTTTGTTACAGACACTGATATTTAGGTAAACAGAGTTTCCAAAATCCAAGTTATGTGTGTGTATTCAACTCACACAGGATAGAATAATTTTTGAACTATAAGAGTATGCATGTCTGATTTGATTGCAATGCAAATATTTACATAAATATAAACACCTACATAAACACATTATTCTGAACACCTTACACAAGATTCACTTATATTTTTGAAATAGGTCATGCATCCTTATATATGAATTTTATGAAAAAACTCATTACTAGGATGAGTAGTTTTTGAAATGTTGTCCTGTTATGATTCGGGTCATATTGACGGAAAACAGTAGACAGTCTGTAACTCCAATATGCACATTCCTCTGTGAATTAAAGTGTATTATATTTTGTGGTATATTTAAACAGCCTTGTTTGAAAGATCTTTGACTGGTTGGAGGATTTCATCATGAGCTGACCATAAGTTAGAGAACCATTGCAAAACCAACTGGGAGTACTGCACAGTTGTTTCGTCTTAGTGCTTAGAACTCTTCAGAAGTAAGCACTCACCGCCATGTTTCGAACCCAGGACCTTCTGGTCACGAGGCGAGCTCGTAGACCATTAAGCCACTGGGACACAATCCAATGGCCAGCGCATGAATTCCAACTTCTGACAATTCATGACACAGATCGACCGCTAGCTAATGTTTTCTTCGATGAGTAACTGTCCTCACGTTCGACCTGCTATACCCTACTGGTCACGGCTTCCCACTAGAAGCCCAGTTTAACTGCTTGAATAGGACCGGTCGCTAGTGACCAATTTTCAAGTATTGGTTTTGTAGGGATTTTGTTTGATTGGGTGGAGGATTTCATCATGAGCTGATATCAGTCAGAGAACCACTGACGAGGAGTCCCAAACTAGGAGAAAACAGATGTCCTTTACTCCCTGCAGGTTTTCCAATGGTTCTCTAACTGATGTCAACTCATGATGAAATCCTCCAACCAATCAAACAAAAAATCCCTACAAAAACCAATACTTAAAAGATCTTTATTTATTGATACTGTAACGGGAGAAGAAAACAGATACGGTAACGGACGTTTATTTATTCGGCTAGGTCAGAGGAGAATAAATTGTTCTGATTGGTTTGCAAACGACTCAAGGTTAAACAAGTTATCCACAACATAAACGATGTCCAGGTTTGAGGAATAAACCATTTCTGGCTCTGCAGTCATTGACTCAAAGTGTTGACACGCTACGGTATAATATTCAGAGTTCGGTGATAACAGATGGTCAGTTGAAGTGTATCTCTGTGACTATTGGGTTTCAGAATAAACCTTTCAAGGTTATCTAGACAAGTAAACTTCTATGTGTGTCAGATATCTTATTGGTAGCAACCACTAGTATACAAAATGATTTCCTTTTCTATAACCAATACATAAGCAATCACATGTCAAAAGTGTTAGGACTATTTGTTGTCTATCCCTCGGTTACGCAAACAAATTGTGCTTCGTTGTTTACTGCACAAAACATGGGCATTCAAGTAGTATTATTTGTGAAAGTCATGTGAAGGGTTTGAATGAATTGAATGTGATCGGTGTACTGTGTATGTCTAATATTCATGAATAATCCCTATCCAGACAATAATGAAAACAAAACACATAGTTCAGCGAAGAGTCTCTTATTTGTTTCGTATGCCTGCGTACATCAGGCTTGGTCGATCAGAATAAAAATAAGTTAGAGTTATTGTTGTCAAGACATGTTAAAAATGTGATGAGTAATCAAATTGTAACCATGAGGGGAGAAGATTGGTAAGAGGGTTGTGTTTTTATTCCTTTACGTTCCCAGTGGAGCATAGGGCTTCGAGATAGAGGCTTGAAGTTTCTGTAGCAGTGGTGATTTTTTACAGGATTGGGTTGCTTGCCAGTCTCATGCCCAACCTTCCCTCTTGACCAGTCTTACTACTGGCTTAGCGACGTAAAGGAGTGCGTTGGTGGCGGGGGATTGAACCCCGGCCCACCTGCGTGGCTAGCGAGCACTCTACCTCTCGTGCCACTGACGCACTGGTAAGAAGGTAGTGGTGATGAGTTGTCAAAAAACATAGTTATTAACATATAAAAGAAGTTGAATAAGTGTAATACAGTCATGTAATAAGATGAATAGTTTAATGAGTGAGTTGTGATTAGAATGAACATAGAAACAAGGGAAAATATGGAATTACATAAGACTTCTTAAAATTACAAATGTTATAAGGACTTAGAAAAACAAACAAAAAAGTACACAAACATCAAATCAGTAGAAGTCAATACGGTTGTTAACATGCTGCTAGAAGCTGTTGGATGATTTTCTTTTGTATACATAACTCTGACTTTTCCAACTGAATTACAAAGGCTTCAGCAATACAAAGGAGAAAAAAAAGTAGGTTGTTCTTCACTTTGTAGATCACTTTGAGGAGGCGTTCGTTGAGATGGACTGACCAGTGTTGACGAGATGTTCTATTATCGCACTCTTTATACAGCCAACATTACCTTTTTGTAGCGATGCAGGATAGTGTTCTGGAATCCTTTTGGATGGGATACGCGTCGAACAACCAATGTACCTGACACCACAGCAACAAGTGAACTGATATATGCTTATTCAGACCAATGGATAACTGGAGGATACTACTCTTAGTGTTACTGCGAAGAATTTTCATTTCTAAGATGCTTAAATTCTTCTCCTGAGGGTATCTCAACCTGTCATTTCAATAGCAGTAATGCAAAAGAAGAGAAAATATATTGTTTTTGACAGATTACTGTTCACTTTGTAGATTAGTTAGAAGGAACAATTAGTTGAGATAGAGTGGCCAGTGTCGACTAACTGTCCAGTTATCACATTCCTTATGGAGCCTCTGCAGCCATACGGAATACTGTTCTTGAAGCATTTTAAATAAAATACGGGTAGAACGGTCGAAACAGCTGACTGTACAGGAGTAGAAGGACTGATATACATACATAGAATAGGTCAGATGTGAAACCACGTATTCCAGGCTTCTTCAAACCAATGGGAGACGACAAAGGATATTCATCTTAAAGATGGTGAAACATGTCTCTCAACGAACTCATAGGTAGGTCACTCTTGATTTCGAAGTTCACAGGAAGCTTCTTTTCGCCAGGAGCAATATTTCATATCGCTGAACTTTCGCTTTGTTCATGACAGTAAATCTAGTTGGACATCCACTTCGGATGAAGATTTCTTCCAAATGGCCTAAGTCTTCTTCTAGAGCTTCAAAGCAGTAAGATCATTAGATAAGAGCGGTAAGGGAAATGATTAAGTTTCGTTTTCGATTAAATGTCTGTAGAATCACAATATCACACGTCCCCCTTGTTTCTGGGTGCAACCTGATTACACGTCACTTTTCAAGTTATTTACTCCATTACATAAAAGGAACAGTTCTACTCAACTTCCATTCTGTATTGATTAACATTATCCGTAGTGATTATTACAATTGAGGGTTATTTACCCCTCATGCTTGAATCTTCAAATACTATAATAATCGATGATATACAATCTGAAGCAATACTGTTCCATCCGAAGTATGCTCCAATGCTACTTCACCATTAATATATGTGTAAAACTTGGGCACTGTGGTAGTAAGTAATTCCATATTAGTTTGTTTATTAGATGTATCACACAATGAAACAGTATTATTTACTGGATGACAAGGTTTCGAACAAAATTTATTGTACATAATCATATCAATTATAATCACACGACTTTGAAACTTGAGTTTTATAGTTTTCTTTGTCCTCTCCTATTTGTCGTCGTTGAGGTAGTATAATTCTCCAGATATCCGTCTAGGACAGATACTGAATCATTCCTGTTACACGTATTCTTTTCAGTTTATTTGATAAACAAAGCTTCTGTTATCAACCTCTCCCTCCACCCTACTGTTACATTAGATTTTAAAACTGTCATCTTACCCTATCCAGCCTATTGTATGGTTGTGTGTAACTGCATGTCGTGCTATAACTGAACTATTCTCTAGATTTCTTATATTATTTGGATCAACTAATCTAGATCTTGCTAGGTTTTTATGTTCAGCTAGTCTGACTGCCCCTGTTCTACTAGTCTGACCTATGTATTTGACCTCACTGACAATCATTGCAGGGTATTAGATAAACTAAATTGTTTTGTTTTAAAGGCTCCACAGGATTGATCATTTAACCGACAAAGCTTGTTTCTAATTGAGTTTGTGGGTGGTGTGAATGACAGCCACTTTTATTCCTGCCTTGTCAAGAATTCTGTGTAATGTTTCCGAGGTTCCTGTCTTTTATGGAATTACCACTGACGACTTAGATTTCTTATAAGAAAGTCGTGTGATTATAAATGATATGATTATGTACAATAAATTTTTTTCAAAACGTCATCCAGTAAATAATACTGTTTCATCACTGTGCGTGATACATCTAATAAACAAACTAATATGTAAATACTTCATCATGTTCTTCCAGCACTTCCTTCTCAACATTTCTAGTGGTGATTAGAAACTTGACTAGAATTGCGCACAAGTATAGACTGCAACTCGTTGTGGTGATTAGAACAGTCAAACAAGTAAATCAAGTAAAAGCGATGCATTTAACTGATGAAAAATGTCGATTGAAATTTTCAAAAGAATCGTTACTGAACAAAGAATACTATTTTCGATAACCTCTTCTTCATCAGGCTCTACAGTTATATATACATTATAGCGATAGAATGAATTAGTGTTTTGAACAACATTAATGTTCTTTAAATAACATCAAATCAATAATATCAGTAGATAACAGTTCAATAGCATCAACATAAAATAAACTGAATGTCAGAAAAGTTAGGGAAGATAATATTACAAACTTATGAATTGATAGTCTCTACTGAAGGCTGGCCAGGGCAGTAGTAGTGGCTGACTGGACTTGCTTCTTTTGCACACAGAGCGCTGGTTGTTTGAGGCGAATCGGGATGGCCTCTGCTATTTGGAACATGCGGTGCTTCGATGATTTTGGCAATTTATTTGGTACCAGGTAGATGATAGAGAAGGATTCTTCCACACTGGCTTTGTGACCGGTTTGTATCAGGCGGTCCAATATCAAACTGTTAATGGTTTTCACTACACCTTTACTTAGCCATAGTGGGAGATGTTCTCGAGAGATCACGAAAAAGAAAGTTCCTATAGCAACGGCCAATACAACCCGCTCCACCACAAGCGCAGTTGAATTGGTAGAAACAATTTGAAGTGGCTAGTCTAGGTACTTCATCTTTCAGTCGCGACAAAAGACAGCAAGCTATTTTGTTTTCGAATAAAGCAGGAAAGACAAATGTACTAGGATAGTCTGAGCTCATTTTTTTGTTTTTATTATTTCGTGGATTCATCTCAACTGGCTGCATATAACCTGAACAATACCAAAATTATAAATTGAATTGAAGATATGAACATACTTTTATGCAATGATGATGAATAATCGGTTGAAATTGAGAGTAACATTGGTCAGGAATGATGTAATTTGTTGGAAAATTAACAGTGAAAGGTATCGACTGCTTATGGAAGAATCACATGACTAAGCTTGGACACAAAAGGACAGAGTTCAACAGTTGTTCTGTAAGTGGAAATGAAGTTTAATTATAAAAAGTGTGAAAAGTAATAGGTTACGTAAGCAGAAATAAACATGTTTTTACAAAATAGACAAAATAGAGGCGGGGGTAGGTTGAATTAGCTCATAATGTCAATCAACGATCTCAGCCTATGTCCAGTTAGTTTCAATTTTCATCGGCATATCTGTTGAGCGCTAGATTCTTGGTCACTTCACTCCTTTCCAGAGGTTCTTTTAGCGTATCAATAAATAATGTTCTAAGACATCATCATCGTCAGCCATTCTAGTTGTAATTTTATTATTGTCTCATTTAAAATTATTAAACAGTCGAACCTCTTCAGTGCATGAAAATATGGGAGATTTGTACCAAATGTATAATCACAACAAGGCAGTTAGACAGAGTACTACTAATTATATATATATTATATTTTCGCATATTAGTATATACACACGTTTTGAACCATGATCTAGTAACAATCTAAACATCCATACATCTTGCAGTTTTGATCGCAATAATTCAATGTTTGTGAGTATATTAATATTGTCGATAACAGCAATTCTATTATTTAGATTATGAGACCTGTGGGGATTTGTATTATTTTTGCTTGTTACATTTCGTCGCGAACCAAAATCGATCAGAGAGATTATTTAGAACCAGGGAGTACTGATTAGCTGTTTTCTTCTAGTTTAAAGCTCTTCATTAGTGCACAATCGACGACTCCACCTGGGATCGAATCTGGGATTTTCACGTTACGTGACCACTCGGGTCGGAGTTGTCAGTCCCAAATCCTCACAAATCTCACAATCAAATTGTCAATCTCCAGATCACTGATGGCTACTGGATGAATATCTTGAAACTGTACTGAGTAATCACGACCGATAGGGTCCACCATGTAGAGATGAAGTGGATGATTATTGAAGGCATTGGTTGAGGGTAGAGCTATATTTCGTGAATTGGCAAAGTGAAAATCAATGGGTGCTTATATTCCCGCCAAGCCTAGTCTCGTAGCCTGAAGATCCCAGACTCAATCACTGGTGGGGTTGTGGGTTCTCATTACTGAAGGGTCCCAAGCTAGGACGAAACAGCTATCCAGTTCTCTCTAGTTTTCAATGATCCCTGTAATTGATATTGATTTGTGATGAAACCCAACAACTGAAATTAATTCTTTCATTATCATGAACATATAACTGTAGAACTTGAGAAAGTTATCCAAAAAGAATATTCTATGTTCACTAATCAGCGTTTTTCTACAATTTATGTTGTGCATTTTTAATCAATTGAGTATTTGGTTAGAGTTGCAAGAACATAGCATTTAAGGCAAATTCTGTATTTGAAAAGTACAAGAGAAATTCATAGCACTTTCATACTAAAAATACGTCTGGACGAAACCGAAAATCTCTGCCTATAAGCGTTAATTATTTAAGGCCAAGAAGTGTAAAAAGAGGATGAGAAAATTATACCTTGAATTTACGGGAAATACCCATTGAGATATGGATATAAGAACCAAATAGTTCAGTGAAAAGTCTGTTTTCGGTGAATTCATTCACTTAGCTTTACAATAGCACTTATATATTACTATTTCTTGTGTGTGTACATTACGACTGTCAAACAAAAATAAAAACTAGTTAAGGTCCTTGTTAACGTCATCAAAATGTTTCTAAAATGTGATGAATAATCAAAATTGTAGCTGGAGGGTGAAGATTGGTAAGTATTCACAAGGGTTGCATAATATCATAGAAGATGATGGTAATGGAGACATGTATCCAGAATAAATTATGTAATAGGTAGAAAGAGTTAATAAAGGGTTGGTTCAGAAAAAGATGTTACTAAGGCGTCATGCGAAAATTTTAAAAAAATTAATAACAAAGTCGTAGAACTTGGCATTACGCACATGGTACAAAGAGGGATTGGCGAAGTTTCTTCTGTGTGCACAAATCAGGGTTTTCTACCAGGATTGCTAAGGTCTTGGCAATGAAAAGTATGCAGTAGCATAGAGATTTCGGAAGGCTTTTTTGACTTTGTAGATGACTTTCAATAAATTCTCCTTGCATATTGAGTAACCAATGTTGAATATGTGTTCAGTTATAGCACTGTTTATTGATCCACTAATACCTTTTCGTAGACAAGCGGGATAATGTTCTTTGACTCTTTTAGATAAAACAAACATCGAACAACATATATATCTTGCTTCACATGAGCAAGTAAATTGATAGATAAACATAGAAGTGATCCAATGCAATAGTTTATCTTTGGAGTTGTTGAAGAACAGTGCCCAACTTGAGAATACTAATCGTAATATAGCAGCAGGGAATGTTCTTTTCAGGGTGTTATTTATTCTCCTTGTTATTATATTATATTATAATAGAGAAAAAATATTGAGAAGAACAAGAAGTTCAGCAAAGATATCTTTTCGGTGATTTCATTCTCAACAGCTGTACAATGGCATTTATATAGATAAGTTTACATGGATACAATTCTTATCTGTTTAATTTCACATAGTAACGAAGGTGATAATAATTTTCAACTTAATATGAAAGTTTGAAGGTACGAATATAGATTAGAAGGGGCTTAGAGACAAGATTGCATAGGATTAGATAACAGTTACAACGTATGCAAAATTAATATTTGTTAACTAGAGAAATAGTTTTAAAGGCGAATAAAAGGTGATAATTGTTTTCAACTTGATATGAATTACAAGAGGCTAAGAACGAATTATGGAATTCAATGTGCATATATCAGTTCACCTGCTCTTACGGAGCTAGGTACATAGGTCGTTCTATGTGGGTCTTATCAAAACGTGTTAGAGAACATCATCCAGCATGGCTGCAAAGAGAAGGCACTAGTTCAATCTGAAGCGCAATAACTGAACATCTTGTCAATACCTGTCACAGAATCTCAACCGACTCATCATTTACAGTCATCTACAAAGTAAACAAAAATCTGCCAAAGACAGCGTGCTTCCGACTTCTTTGTACTGTGGAAGCTCTCACCATAAGCACCGAAAAGCAGGAGCTGTGTGTTCAAAAGAAACTAGTCCAGCCTTCACAGCTACCATGGACCTAGTTCGGTATGTTCCCTTATCCTTCAGTTTTTTGTTTCGTTATCTGTGTGTAATTTTCTCCCTTTACCTTCATTCAATTCATCCTATTTTTCAGTTATAAAATCACTTCAAGTGTTGGTTTGTAGGGATTTGATTGGTTTCAGGATTTTTATCATGAGCTGACATTAGTTAGAGAACCATTGGAAAACCTGTGAATACTGGACAGCCGTTTCGTCCTAGTTTGGGACTCTTCATCAGTTATTTTAAGTTTGTTTCCATGCTCCTCCTGATCACACTTGTAATCCGTTTAGAATAACCATTTTACAATTATATTCTAATCCTGTGTAATTTTTTGTTTCTATGCCTCTTGTAATCTATATTCACACCTCCAAACTTACATTTCAAGTTGAAAATTTTGATTTCAATTTGTTTCCTACTTCTTTTTGTTCACACCAGTAATTCGATCTAAGCCTCTTGTAATTCATATCAAGTTGAAAACAATTATCACCTTTTATTCGCCTTTAAAACTATTTCTCTAGTTAACAAATATTAATTTTGCATACGTTGTAACTGTTATCTAATCCTATGCAATCTTGTCTCTAAGCCCCTTCTAATCTATATTCGTACCTTCAAACTTTCATATTAAGTTGAAAATTATTATCACCTTCGTTACTATGTGAAATTAAACAGATAAGAATTGTATCCATGTAAACTTATCTATATAAATGCCATTGTACAGCTGTTGAGAATGAAATCACCGAAAAGATATCTTTGCTGAACTTCTTGTTCTTCTCAACATTTTTTCTCAATGGGTATTTTCCACGATTAGAAAAAATATTACCAATTTTTGCTCTACTCTTAACTAATAGAAGTCTGATTTAACATTGTCTATTATATGGACAGATAACTACTAAACCTTAAGAAGACGTAGTTTCTCTGAAACATGTAATATGCAACACATTTCGGACATTCTGATCACACACACTCACACACCGGTGTACTTGTCATGCACACTTATTTAGAAGGCAAGACAGAATGAATTATTGCAATACAGGTCAGATTGTGTACAGGTCGAGGTCATGGTTTGAGCCTTCTTATGGACAAGGCTTTAACATGTCTTATGTGTCCAAGAAATTGTTTGTTATTACCTTAAAGCCGCTTTGGTAATCTAATTTACAACCAAGTTTCATGCTATTGTCACCTTCTTCCATTTTTTCTTACCCCACACCCTTACGTCGTCTTCCTAACTCCTATTTGTGACCTTGACATGTGCATCGTCTGACCTGTGTTCTAATAATTTATACTATCTTACCTTCTATACAAATATGTATGACAAGTACACGTGTGTGTGTATGTGTGTGATCAGAATGTCCGGAATGTGTTCCGCAAATACATAACATTACACGTTTCACATAAACTACGTCTTCTTATTGCATTTGTCGAAGTTCATAAAAGGAACTAATTGCTTTAAACTGTTAAAAGGTTTATTGAGAGAAACATCAAGAAAGAAACCGTCCCCAACCAAATCACAGTGCCAAAGAAGACACTGTTTATGAGTTTGGCGTTCAAAAGTGACACTATTTCTGAAGCTATTAAAAGTCGTTTATCTAAATGTATTTAAAGCTATTTTTATGCAGCTGACTTACACTTGGTTATTTACCAGCCGAAATATGATTCGACAATGCGTTAAGGATAAGCTACTGCTTATGTCTACCTCTGTGTGCGTATACTTATTCACATGCTCGTGGGGAGCTGATTACATTGGACATTGTAAGCGTGTTCTCCGTAAACGCGTAGCTGAACCCAGTTTGGTTAATGAAAGGTGAGCAAAGGACGACAAAGTCTTCAATCTGTGAACACCTTCTGGACTCAGATCATCCAGTCCCACATGATATACCATTCAAAGTTATTTACAGGATCAAACCCAACCACTTTGAAAGCTTTGGTTTTCTCCACTTTTGCATAGCCGAAGCTCTACCTATACGTGTCTTGTTAAACCCCTTTCTTTACCTTGGTGATAGTTATGTTCCTTTACTCTATTTTTATTTTACCACTTGAATTTATTCCACTTCACTTCACCTTCACCGTCTTTATTGTTATCATTATCATACTGTTAAATATTATTATATTTATTATTGTTTCCTTTAGTTCCTAGAGGCACATAGGGCTTCCGCCGCATATCTCCATTTCGTTCGGTTCTCTGCCAACGTTGGTGATTGACTTTCCATTGTCATCCTTCATTGGCTTAATTTGTGTTGAACTTTTCCCCGATAGGGACATAGTTGTTTGGTAGAGCGTTGCGGGATCTCCTTTGCCTGCAGTTTGTTCTGCTTCACTTGCCACAGCTTCATAATATTTTATTTTGTCTTCCCTGGCACTCTTCTTTACTCTTTTGTTCAGTGTATTGTAGCTCACATTCAACTCCTGTTTTTGTTGCTTGTCGGTGCACTGGATAATCTTTTGTTTCACCATCCTTTCTCTCTTCATTAGTCTCCATGTGTCTGTAGTGAGCCACTGTTTTCACTGTCTCTTCTTTCTGCCCTGAACTTCTGTGAAGGTTTACTCCACACCGCTTTCAGGCTGTTCCAGTGCTTTTGAACGCTGGCCTCTTCGCCAGTGTTGATTTGTGTCTCCGCCTTTCTCCTTATGATTGCAGTGAAGATGTCCTTTGTTTCCTGAGTATTTTGAACTTGACTTGTGGTCTATCTGGAGCTCCTGTTACTTTGAAAGCTATTAATTTGATTTGAAGTGTTCCTTGTACGAGATAGTGGTCTGAGCCAACGTCTGCTCCTCTTCTTACTTTTGTGTCCAGTAAGCTGCGTCTCTACTTCCTTGAGCAGCATTGAGATGAAGTCAATTTTTCACTCGTCTGGTGACACCCATGTAGCCTTGTGGATATCCTTGTGCTTGCATACGCTGCCACCAATCACTAGTTCATTGAAGGTGCGGAAGTCTGCGAAGAGTTCTCCATTTTAATTCATTTCTCCGAAAGCTTCTCTACCCATGATGAGTTCTCTTCCTGTGTTTTATGGTCGCAGTTTGTTGTTCTTGTCTCCCATTAGTATTTTGGTGTCACCACCTGGAGTAATGTCCATTGTTGCCTGTAGTTGTCTGTAGAATTCTTCTTTCTTTTCGAGGTCTGCGTTTTTGCGGACGCATGGCTTTGTACAAGTGTTACTTTCCTCCCTTTTGAGTTGAATCTGGTGGTCATTGTTTTGGGTGAGATCGCCTCCCATTGTATCAAGGCCTTCGTTGCCGTTGGTGACATCATGATAGCCAAACCCTCGGTGTGCTGGTGGTTGTCTTCTGGGGGACCGGAGTAGATCATCGACTCTCCTGTTGACAATTTAGTGAGTCCACTTCCATTCCATCTGCTTCCGTATATTCTCAGCACTTGAATACCATGTCTTTTCATCTCATTTGCAATCTGGGCAGCTTTGCCAGTCTCATACATGGTGCAGACGTTCCATGTCCCCACACAGACTTTTTCTTTTGTCGCAAGGAGACTTAACGTACTGAAGTTTCTGTAGTAGCTATGTTTACAGGGTGAGGTTGCTAGCCTCACGCCTGAGAAGGGGGTTGTAACATGTACATGTAGTTTGCAGAGCAGCGACTTTATGGGTTTATCCCATTAGAATCACGAAAACAAGGAATAAAGCAATCAGAACAACACCAGCAAAAGGAAAATATTCATAACAGGAAGTCAGTGACAACAGCCATAAAAAATCCGCGTCAGTAGTATTGTAACGACAGAAGGCAAGAGTCAGGCAACAGATCATTTATTAAGGAAATCAACGCATATTTATATATTTTCATGTACATTACTATGGATATTTAAGCAAACAAACACAGTCTTCCGATTGGTGGTTGTTTCTCACGTAAAGTTAATCTTTCATCTATTTGTGACTGTTTCTTGAATGTCAAATCCTCTATCTGTTAACTGCATCCGCCTACGCAAAGTCTGTTGTGGTCGGTTTTGAATCAATCTTTGTTCACATTTTCTCACGACAAATCTTGGGAACGTAAATATTGACGTAAATTACTATCTACCAATTTGGCTAGTAGACAGCTCTCACCACAGTATCACTGTCAAATACAGATAACAAAAATGATACCAAAATCATAGACTCACTGACTTGGGTCAAATTGGGTATGTAAGTCCAAAAATAAATACAATTATAGGTATTAGTGTTAAACAGTCACAAAAAGCCGAACAGATAGTTGAAGGTATTATCAGTCAACAAGATTAAATCCACAAATTTAGTGTTCGAAACCCAAGTAATTGCAATAAATTCCAAAAGTGCCTGGGAAAAAACACCAGAAAAATAAGAGTTTTATGTAACTGAGCAAATGTAGCGTACTAATCGAAAAGCGCGTCAAGGTCGTTGTTTTCGTACTGTTAACTACAGTTTTAATATCTTTAGATCAGTTCACTTATTTAATAGTCTTTAAAAGTTTCGTGACTTTCGAAGTCCCTCCGCAAAAGACTGCTGGTTTCATCTGCCAGTAGTTTATAAAATTGTTAAATTTATCTCCAGTTATAAATTTGATCATATGCTTTCATCACGTGTTGTTAGGAATGTTTACGTTTTCAAACATCTCCCTACTAAAATGAAACTTTTCTAGTCCCAATAGACCAAAAAAGGTCAAAAACAATTGCATTCCAATATCTTGAGAGATTCTTTTCATTTTTTTTCTATGCAAAATTTTAATTCGATAGATTTTCACATAATAATAACTTAGACGGTAGGGATAAAGATGTCAAAGCCAAAGCAGGTGTCCATTATTCTGTGCTTCATGAAGTACAACGATCAAGATCTGAATTTTCAAAACCAATATCAAATCATACTCTTCAGTGACTTGACAAGTCACAAAAAGCATTATTAACAGGTTACACCTGACTTTTCTATGCAGCTGCCTTCGCTGGTGACCTAGTAGAAAATATAAACCACAGGTAATTCTTGTGGGTAAAGAACCAATCAAGAACCAGCTGCTCAACAAATATGCAGAAGGTAATGGAGATTGATTGAACATATGCTGAGAAAGCCTTCAAGTAATATCACACACCAGGCTGTTGCTCGAGTGGAACCATAAAGGCAAAAGGTGAGTTGGACGTAAGACCGACGGTGATATGGGGAAGACAGAGTGAGGAGGAAACGGGAACTCATGGTCAATCGTGAAGCTAGCTAAATAGGACTGCGTAGATCAGGATGGAGTGGAGATGTTCCGCGGAAGCCCTTAATTCTACTCGTAATGGGAGGAATGAATAATGGTAATAATAACAATAATAATGCAAAATTTAGGGAGAACATACGCTAGTGTATTTGTGAGAAAAAGAATATTATCAAATTTGCTGATATATCATACTTACAAGTGGAGAGAGGTAAAATGACTGCATCTTCAAATAAATATTGTAAAATGTTTTTTTATTCCTTGACGTTCCCAGTGGAACATAGGGCTTCAAGCTAGAGGCTTGAAGTTTCTGTAGCAGTGTTTATTTTTACAGGATGAGGTTGCTAGCTTCACGCCCAACCTTTTCTCTTTACCAGCTTTATTTGTGGCTTAGCGAGGTAAAGGAGTACATCGGCCGGAGATCAAATCCCGAGTCATGTGCACAGTCGGCGAGCCTCCTAACAACTGTGTCACCGACGATGAAGAATCGGCACCACGCCTGACCCATGAAAAACTGCTGTTCCCATGGAACCCTTCTCCACTTCGGCCTTAAAGGTTCTCACTTGAATATTCGCTACTACCACCAGGATCTGCGCCTGTGGTTGCTTCACCTAGGCTTACGCCTGAGGCTTCTCACAGGCTACAGTGACCCTCCTAATCGTCGCCGCCACTCCTTTCCTCAACCTAGTCAATTCACTCTCACCCTGCTTAGGGGCAGCTTGCAGCAGCGGTACGGTATAGGTCCAACACTCTAGCGCCATCCATTTTCAGGGCTGGTTGATTCAGCAGGTGAGGTTTTACACACTCCTTAGCGGTTCCCAACTTCCACGAACACCGTCCCTTGTAAAATGTAACACCAATAAATGTTAACTGCAGTATCACTTCACTTGAGTAAACATCGTCTTGGTTCACTCAATTAACAGGCAGAAGTTGACGCGGTGATTTAGATAACTACACAGTGGTTCAAATCTTTAAACGTTTTTATTCATGTTAACTGACTTACATCATTCCAAAAATGTTCGATTTCTCTTGACATAATGGCGCCTAGTACGGACGCTTCGAGAACGTCTGAAGAATAAACATGACTTCAAAGCAACTAACGTCCGTTTCACAGTAAGGCGGTCTTCAGCCACAGTGTCCTTGTGGATAATGACTGGGTGTCTGAAACGAATGCGAAAAGGATCGTGTCTCAGTGAAGACATCACCCACCATTCAATGCAGGTATGGGGACATCTAGATGATGAGTCCCAAAAAGGACGAAACACGCATCTTGGATTCCATTACTAGCTACCATTAGCCAGATAACATCCGTTTACGTATCTGTGCACAGATTTATACGTACACATACACTGAATCATGAAGAAAATGAAAGAAGGTTCAGTGAAGAAAATTTTCTTTATCGACGAAATCATCTCCAGAGGCTGTACAATCGTATTTATGTTTACCGAAAACTTAAAGTAGTCCATTATTGTGTGATAGGGGTGTGTGTGACATAACTGACATAATTACTCAGAAGTGGCTTCAAAAATAAAATCAAAAGTTGAACAATTACGTAACACTCAACAGTGTAATACACGAAACCGTTAGAAATTAGATAAAGTTAAAATTGTTGGTATTAGACGGTCGGAGGCAATCAGAAGGAAGCACTGCCTGACATAGGTTTTGTACCAGTTGCCAGTGACTAGTCAGCAAGGCGTATCTGTAGCACTGAAGGAACTCATTTCCCTTCTGAGATTCGAACCCACGTCACCCAGTGCTACCTGCAGTCAGAAAGAAACGTTACCACTGAACTAGCTATTCGGGTTAGCGATTGACTTCCTGTAAGACTGTACTGGATATTTTTTTGATTAGGCACCAGTCAGTAATTAGTGTAATGTGTCTAGTCCTCTCTTCGGTGCAGACTGAATTCTATCAGCCAAGCTTCAGCAACACATCTCCACTTTTTTCTATATTCTGTCATCCTCTTCGACTGCGTCCACGAATAACCAAACTCTCTCATCTCCACCTCCAACTCACACCATCTCCTCCATGTCACCCTTTCGCTGACGATCCACTCGTCACTTCCCAATGGGATTCCAGTAGAGCAATCGCCTGCAATGTGCGCGATGTCATTCGATGGTCTCCTCAGTGTTTGCCCGATCCATCTCCACTTTCTTCTACATATTTGTTGAGCAATCGGCTGTCACTTGTTGGTTTGTTATCAGTCAGAGTTTGTTGTTGCTAATTCTTTCTGGCCATTGATCCTGAGTACGCAGCCAGCCAGTGAAAATGGCAGGTGTTGATGACAGTCTGCGACCTGTTGGAAATCCTTTCCCTGACACGGAAAGCAAGTTTTTGACCCGTATAGAAAAACCGACTGAATTTACATTGATGTTGAAAATCTGAATCTTGTTGTTTATGCTGAGGCGGAGTGCAGAAGATTTCCAAACTGGTTTCAGGTTGATGAGGGCGTGTCTTGCTTTTTCGATTCTGGCTAGCATTGGCATCTTCGTCCGTTTCGCCTGCAGTTGAAACGATGCTTCTTAGATAAGTAAAGGTAGTAACCTCTCTTAAATCGCTCCCATTGATGGTGATTGGTGCTGGCTGTTGTTTCTGTCGCAGTTCGTTGGTTATCTTCATCACCTCCGTCTTCTCTATGTCCACTTTCAGTCCTGTCTTCGCTGCCAGCCTCTTCAATCAGTTAGTTGGTTTTTACCTGCCTGCAAGTCTTCGAGTTTGTGTGACATTAGACATATATCATCCCCCCTCGAAATCCAGATCTTCTGGAGTCTTCTCATCGGTGGTGCAGTGTACTCCTGGGTCCCTGTGGACAGTCTGACGCATAACCCAGTCCACCACAATTAAGAATATCCTCAATGATAATAGGCAGCCTTGTCTTACTCCTGTATTCACTTCGAACACCTCGCTGAGTTTTGCGTTGTGGATCACCTGACACGTGCCACTGTCGTTTGGGTAGTTGTTGAATGAGGTTGATAAAGACTTGGGTACTGCACGTTTTAGTGTTGAAGAAGTTTCCAAATTACTTCTTGGTCAGCGCTGTATGTTGAAGGCTTTTTCAAAGTCGACGATGGAGGTTGATGTAGAGGTGTGACCGCCATTCTATGCTTTGTTCTGTGATGACGATGTGTATAGTTGCAACTTGATCAGCACATGATTTGCCTTTCCTGAATCCAGCTTGTTCCGGTTAGTGGTGGAGTTGTGTATCCAGTGCATCCTTTATTCTCTCCAGGATAATGCGACTTAGTATTTTACTTGGCGTGAACAAGAGCATGCTTCCACGCCAGTTCTTGCACAAGACATCACGAGGAAATCAAACCGCAATAATTAAAAGGGCCCAGTTTAGTACATCGATTACGCTTATTGCTTAAAATAACATTTAATATGCATAAATCTGTTGGCAAGTATAAACAATATCTCAGAAATTCTATTGAAATATACATTTATAGTTCATGCAATATTTAGTGTAAAAAGTCCATTATAAATAAGTTTTTGAAAGTAGTGTGAAAAAAGCCTATACATGTTATGCACTTTGAGATTATTTGATTAACTGTTTCTGTTTTTTAACGGTAAAATCAATCTGAACTCCATTAAAGGCCTCCTCCTTCTAGTTCTACAACGCCACGCATTTACGGCATACCAATCCACCCAATATTAGATACGAATGAATCCTCTATGTCATTTAATCGCGAAGTGGCTGGAACAGACCCTTGGACCGGTGAAGGAAAAGCTGTTGAGATTCACTTCCTGGGACACATTCGATTTTGTTAATTCAGTTAAAAATGTCATTCTTGTAGATAATAGAATGTTCTCATTTAGATGTCATCTCCCTCCCTTCACCAATATTCCACTAACAGAAACCATATTGTTTTTGTTACTTCAATCAGTCCAATAGCATTGACGTCGGCCTGTCGATTCAGTATCTAAGGAAGCCGTTACTCCGGTGTACTTTCAGCATTTATTTCACGGGGAAGCAATGGTTCTCCCCTAGGACGCCTCTTCACCGACTATCTTATGGCTAGCATAGAAAACAACGTCTTATAAATGACTATCAGTAAACATCATCTTTACAAGAGACACATCGATGACGCTTTCAGCTATTTGTGAAGAGAATGTGGATCTTGGAATCCTACAACAAACTTTCAAGTTTCTGAACCTTATAAAAGCAATGGATAAATTAACATTAGCGTTGGATGTCTGTATGTTGTTCTTCATGCTTAGTGCAGTAGATCTCTACACTGAGTTCAAAGTTAATGAACTTTTTTCATGCCTTTCCGATCCTGGCTAGCGTTGATATCTTCGTCCTTGCCGCGTACTGTAGTTGAAAGGATGCTTCCTAGATAAGTGAAATAGGTGACTTCCTTCAAATTCCTCCCATTGATGGTGACTGGTACTTCTTGTCGTTGCTAGACAGTGGCTATCGCCATCATGTACATGTCAAGTTCTTAATGGTGGTGCTGACTAGACTCTATCGGTCAAGTCACCGAGCTAGGTGGCTTTTCGTCTCAGTGCGCTTTAAGTTGGTGAAAGGTGGTTAGAGTCAATTGACAGAAAGTCCTAGGAATAGGTTAGTGCTTATTGGTACCCAACGGAAAGGTGTATCTGCAACCACGAAGGTAATGATGCCACTTGGAGATTCAAACCCTCAGTTAGATATATGATATTGGTTACTTCTCACTGACCAATCAATGTATCTTTCATCAACAGGTTGTCAATCGTGAGTCTGAATAGTTCAGTGTTGACGTTTCCGACACTGGTTTGAATCTCAGAGGGGTATCAATCAATTCTTTATAGGTTACAGATACACCGATTATTCACAAAAAATAATTTGACTAATAACTTGACAATATGCAATTAATAGTGTTCTCTGAGCTGGTTGGTTTAGTTCCCAAGCTTTCGTCGTCCTTCTGGACAACATCTTCAGCGCAATTTTCAGCATAAAGTGAAATGATTTAAATTTCCTCATGAGTGATTTAATCGCGTCTCCTGGTAACCATCTTTACATATGTATTAACCATTTTCTACTGACTTGGATTTTAAACTTTCTGGTCACCTGATTTACTTTTCATTAGCTGGTATATTTCATCTATATTAACGTGTTTGTTAATTGCATATTCGTTTGAGTACCAGGCTTCTAGGAATTCCCTGACTGCACTTTTGGTGTTTCCTCTGTCTAAGATTTCGACATTATCCCAATCAAACTGATGTCCATAACTGTCTATATGCATTGATACTAAAGAATATGTATCGTGTCTTTCCACGGCTGATTTGTGTTCTTGGATTCTAATTCGAAGGGGACGCCCACTTTGGCCGATGTAATGCTTATTGCAGTTCAGACAGTTTATATTGTAAATGGTATTAATTTTATCCCCTTTTTCTGTTGGATCTTTTGGTTTCAATAATATCAAATTAAACGATTTTACTGGCTTTGTGCTAAATATGGCACTGAAGATGTTGTTCAGAAGGACGACGAAAGCTTCGCAACTAAACCAACCAGCTCAGAGGACACTATTAATTGCAAATCACCCACCTGAGCTACAAATCTCTATTATTTCAAAACTTCTCAATATATCACACACATTCAAAATTGAATTATAATCAACAATTTTTGTATTCCCTTATGTTTCCAGTGGAACAAAGGGCTTCAAGATAGAGACTTGAAGTTTCTGTAGCAGTGTTTATTTTTATAGGATGTGGTTGCTAGCCCCATGCCCAACTTTTCCTCTTTACTTGTGGCTTAGCGAGGTAAAGGAGTGCGTCGGCCGGAGATCGAACGCCGGATCATGTGCATGGTCGGCGAGCGTCCTAACCGCTGTACAACCGACGCACATAATCAACATTATCAGACAATAATTGTTTTTAATCCTTATGGCTATGTGGTTTCTGTTTTTAGACCTATATCAAGTGGACAGATTTACGCTTACAAGTTACGTGAATTTTAGAGTTACATATATTTTATTTATCTTTCTGTAAAATAATAATTCTGCCTTCTCTTAGTTTCTATAAACTGTCTGTTGAATCACATAATATTTATTAATCCAAGTATCTATTTACTCACTTATCTGCGTGATGTTGATGATGATTATGAATGAAGCACACGAAAAGCCGTTTACAGAACACTGTGTTGATGAGAATATTATATGTCAGTGCATACACTAGCAAGAAAACGCTTTAATGGGCAGTATATCTTGTTCATTTCAATAAGGAAATAATAAACGACAACAGACTCTCGCAACGAAACAACCGAGAACCTATCGCCCAACAAATACGTTGATGGAAATGGCGATTGATGAGATAAACGCTAAGAAGACCGTTGAGTGACATCATGCATCAGGCCCTAGAGCCGAACTCTAATGGAAAGCAATCTGTTAGACCTATGGCATAAAGGGATATGCAGGAGACCATGTGTGAGTTGGAGATGAAAGCTTTACGTATGGATAATTGTGGAGCCAAGCAGAAGAGACTGTATAGAACCCAAAGAAATGTCAATAAGTTGCTGAGGCCAAGCGTTTTGCAAATGATCTGATAAGGATTTTGCGAAAAAGTTATTGCAATCATTGATATAAGCTTACAGCTAGGGTACTGTGGTAGAGTATAACTCCATTATGGATAAGATTTTATTTTGAAAAATCACACAGTGGTGTTATACAGTAATATTAACTGATGACAGTTCGAGCACAATTTATTGCCGCTCATAATCCTATCCAGTCACTCACACAACCTCGTTGCTTCATTTATATACATGAGTGAAACTGATGAATAGATATTTGAATAAAAATCAATATGGGATAATGTACATTCAGAAATAATAATATGAGTGTTATCAATCAAATACAGTCAGATGGGAAATAAGACGAGTGTTGTTATGGTCAAAATAAGTAACTTGTTAGAATGTTATGATGTACGTGAATTGAAATAGAATTTTGAGGTTATTTATTATCCTCCTGTGATTTGACAGACTGGTGGTAATAATATCTTCCATGCATATCTGTGGTATTTGCATGTGTTGGTTGTAGACTCAATAAACCAGGATTCAGTAATCTGTCTCTCCACCCTAATTCCTGCTTTGTTGAGAATCCTACATAGGGCAGCATTAATCAGGCATCTTACTACTCAAATCAGTTATCTTAGAAGTATTAGTCATTTAAATTCAAACAATCTCCTTCATATTAACTGCCAAATTCATTCACAATTTCGAAAAATTGAAACGAAATGTGAACGACTTTAATCAAAGTTTAAAATTGCAAATCCTTTTTATCAAGAAAACGAAAGAGCGCTTTCTTCAGTTTTAACCTGAAAATATAATATCATCTGACCGTCCTATAAATGCTTTTCAAAAGTCTATTCTCCTTTAGACTTTGTCACCTTAAACTACAATTCTGAACAGTTAATTTACAACAGAAACCAATTTAGTACATAGATTACGCTTATTGTTTAAACTAACGGTTATTATGGTTAAATGTATTGACCAACATGAACTAAATCTCAGAAATTCTATTAAAATATACATATATATAATTCACGCTATTGTTAGTGTACAAAGTCGATTATAAATGAACTTTTGAAAATACTGAATAAAGTACTCTACATTTTATGGAATTTTCGATTATTTAATTGATTGTTTTTGTTCTTTAGAGGTATAAACAACAGATAAGACTATGAAATACTCCCATATCAATCTGAACAAAGACTATACTTTTCAACTAATTCGCTTCACACTTGACTCAAAAAGAGCATTGCATTGACACTAACATAGCCTTCTGAAGTACATTACCCCCATAAGTATGCATACATCTTCTCCATATAGCTGAAGCTGTTCCAATAAGATCGACTAAACCGGATCTTTGTATTCCAAAGGAACACGTTCAGGCGCTTTTCCCTGCCTTGATGAAACCTGGGTTGAAAAAAATATTTTTCTCCTCTCCAAGACTGACATCTTCTGTCATCTTATTGTCTTCTGTTTTGTTGATACCCTTCGTTCTAGGATTACCCTTTCAATACTATTGATTATTTCATGATGAACTGTTCACTGAGGTCTTTGATGCATAATGCTCGGTATTAGTAACTCACCTGACACATTTTCTAAACTTGAATTGACTTGTCGAATTCCTTCCTACTATGACTAATCACCGTCAACATCGCCTTGCATTTCACAAAATTTTGTAGTCACATTCAGCCCAGCAAGTTTGTTACACAGACATTATATAATTTGTCACCATATAATCACTAATCTACTATTCTATGTAAAAATCTATCCGACGCATAACTGACTATTTTTATTGAAACGACAAATATTACATTTTATAAATGTACGAACCTAAAGGGAATTTATTGAAAGGATAAATTTCTTTTCAGCTCGTTTTTTAAAAATTACATTTCAGTCGTGGGTATCTGTGGAAGTCATCGATCCGGTGGAAATATTTTAAGAACATTCCATTTACAATTACAATTGCCAACTAAAACAAAATATCTTCCTTCCCTACTTAATTGTACAATTCAAGGAATAATGTCAATCCTAGTTACATTGGGAAACATAGTTTTAAAAAATCGAATTTAACCATTTGAATCGGAAAATGAACAAGGAGAATTAGCTATAGTGTTAGATTGTAAAACAAAACGAACAGAAGAAGGTAAATTGCACACTAGCGTTTATGAAAAGCCAACGTATTCTAATAGATATTTAGACTTTAATTCATCTCATCCGTTATCTGTCTGTGAAGGCAGGCTTAGTTAAGTGTCTAACAAACCGAGCAATAGCACTAAGTAGTACAACAAAACACCTAAGTGATGAAATGTAACAGATAGAAAAGCGTTGGTGTTAAACAACTAACTAACGTATAAAATTCATTAGGAAGATCAGAAAAGGCCAAAAGCAAAATAAAAATAATGGGGAAACTAATAATGACAACATAAATAAGAAAGAATATAAGGCATCTACAGTTATACCATATAAGGAGGGGAAATCTGAGGCCCTACGTAGGATTCTCAATAAAGCAGGAATTAGAGTGGCATTTAAACCTACAAACTCACTCAGGTAGAACAAGCTCTGTAGGTTAACGGACCCAGTTGACCCAAATAGACAAAATAATATAATTTACAAAATACCCTGCAATGACTGTGAGTTAAGTCATCTACATACGTCAAACTAGTATATCGAGCGTAGTCAGATTGTCGGGAAATAAGAATTTAGTTAAGGTAAGAAGTAATTTAGAGAAAATTTCAGCATTTGCACTGTATGCATTAACAGAACATTACACTATAGGTTGGGACAGAGTTAAAATTCTAAGAAGTAATATAGGTAGGTGGAGAGGGAGAAGCACTGATTACTGAATCCTTGTTCATCGAGTCTACACCCAACAAATGAAATAGAAGTGACTCAATTCAAATACCAGAGATATGCATGGAAGATATTATTACCACCAGTCTGTCAAATCACAGGAGGACAATAAATAATCTTAAAATTTTATTTCAACTCAATTCACATACATTCTAACATTCTAACAAGTTACTTATTTTGACTATAAAAACAATCGTCTTATTTCCCATCTGACAGTATCTGATCAATAACACTCATATTATTATTGTTATTTCTGAATGTACATTATCCTATATTGATTTTTATTCAAATGTCTATTCATCAATTTCACTCACGTATATAAATGAAGCACCCAAGTTGTGTGAATACCTTGTTATGATTACGGTCGGTAATAAATTGTGCTCGAACTTTCATCAGTATATATTACTGTATAACACTGTGTTATTTATTAAAATAAAATTTATTCTATAATGGAGTTAACCATTTCCCATTCACCGACTTCATAATCTGTCTCATTAATTGCTTATTCAAACCTAATCCCAAGGATATATTTAACAATAACTATTCTGCGTTTAAATAAATTGAATAACGCGTTGCGTTTTTCATCTCAAACAACGCTTTGTTAAATATCTGACTTCTTTTAAGTTATTAACATGATGGCAACATTTTTATGTAGTTCTATCGTGATAATGAGATCCTAACTATTTGATTTATTTCTTCAGTCACACAGTGACAGAATGCTTGCCAATGCTCACTCAACTAAATGAATGAGAAAGCAAAGATATCCAGTCACCAAAGCAAGGAAAGACTTATAGCTGCTTCTTTCTGAACACATTAATTGAATTCCAGGTGTTTGATAGTAATTGCTTCAGAAATCTTCAGGAGAACTGGACAACTTTTTTGGTTGAAAACTTGAAAGGATTTCAACATGTCCACGTCATGAACCGTATCGAAGAGATGTTGCAAGCGTTTGTTCCTTTGAGACGTGGACTATTTGGTACATGCTCAGAAAAAATGAAGGGGTGACTTTCTTTTCGTTCTCCCAATGTAACTGCTACTTCAGAGAGATGTAAATTTCTGTACACAGTTACAGTTAACATGAGAAGGGTATCCATCGACTTTTGATTGCACCGGAGAGCATGTTTTCTGATAAACAGGAACTAACTAATTTTATTTTTTATTTTTTTTAATTTTTATTACAGCTTGATACCACACCGTATTTTCAGTACAAGTATGGAATTTTCAGCATGGATATCGGTAGCCCAAATTTACAGGCCGACCATAGATATCGGGTGTGCGTCGGCAGGGGATCGAACCCCGGACCATGTACATGGTCGGCGAGAGTCCTAACCACTGTGCCACCAACGCACTAAGATATCGAAACACTCATTTCTCTGTTGATGCACAGTCATAATAATAGTAATAATAATTTGCTTTATTCCAAAAACAGTACTTGTGATGCAGAATGGAATTTTCAGCATTAATCACAATATTGCATCTAATTTACTCAAATTATCAATAAAATTAATCACAAAGAAAATTTTCCACATTTACGATAGGGGTACTGTCAAAAACATGCATCATATAAAATAGAAATAATAATAATGATAACAGCTAAGGTAGTAGTAATAATACAAGTGAAAATTGCCGAAGCCTAGCTTCACACAGTATTCTCAAGGCAGTACAGAAATCCTGGCATGTTTAAAAATATTGAATATAATGTTCTCTTTACATGATATAGTGAAGGGAAAAACAAAAATTACAGAAGTCATAGAGATAAGTTGGTGTTTGCAATCATGAAAGTAAAACAAAGAAGCAACAGGACCATAAATATAATAGAAATAATAAAAGTAAAACTTGAAGGTATATAAGGATGGATGGAGGAAGTTGTTTATTTACTAGATGAAAAAAAGTTAGTTAATTCTTGCCTGACACTATTTTCATCACATAAAATACGTGCCAAGTATGGCATCATAGAATTTTTATACTTAGACTTGCGAGCATACAGTTTTCTAAAGTTACTTCTTGTTCTACCTGAGGAGATGCAAGGTGAAAGCTGAGGGTAAAGTGGATGCTCCAAGTCTGACAAATCCCTTTAGCAAATTTACTGCACGAAGTCAACTGCCTATCGACAACGACGTTAACTATGCGGTCCATTGGGACACCCCTCACCCTACTGACCATCTTTAGCATTCTACGCATTGGGACATTGTCCTTTTTAAGCAAACGAGGGAAGAATAAAGGTGAACGATAGAAAGAATAGGTAGGATACAAGAGTTTATGAACTGTAAGAGGAGGGGTTGAGTTATACCCGAGTGCCTTAACTTCTTAATGTAAAATGTCAGGCGGAATATTTCACTGGAGATCACTAAGACATGGGAAGATCAGGAGAGATCAGAAGAGAGAATAAGTCCAAGATACTTAATTTCTGATTTTATTCCTGTATCATTGTCGTCAATCTTACAACTGTCATGAGAATCGACGGCTTCTTTTAACTGTCTTTTATATCTTAAACTGAAATTAACAGTTTGACATTTAGAAGGATTCGGTTTAAGACCGTTAGACTCAGACCATTTACTGACTCCCGACAGAAAGCTATTTATTTTGGTACAGTCTAGCTGGAAGTCATTCCACCAATTAGCTAATTATAGACTAAATTCAGCTACTAAAACACTTAAAACCAGATAGTACTAGGTAACCATTACTTTCTGACATAATACCGTGACGAATAAAACTGAAAAGAGAACCCGGACCCCAGCTGGACTCAAATCAGTATCCTTGAAGTCAATGATCCACTGATTCATCTATTGACCCAATATCAATTCTGCATCCGTGTGGGAATGTCTCGTCTGATACCCACTTGAATAGGCATTACATAGTCTCCATTCCACAGTATTACACAAACAACAAAGCCAATTCTTTTCACCTGAACTGTAGTGATGTTGCATTTTATTTCATTGCATTGCATTCTAAATGAAGCATGTACCTTCAAGATTTAAGCTGAGAAGTTTCGATAGCGGAGTGAGATTGCTAGCCTCACGCCCAACCATCCCCTTTACTTGGCCTACTGCTGGCTAAGCGAGGTTTAGGAGTCAGTCGGCCGGGGATCGAACCCTAGACCACGTGAAACGTGGCTGGCGAGTATTCCACCGTTGGACTACAGATGCACAGTCATGTTGCATTAAAAATTTAAACATGAAATAATATCGAATCAAATTACAAATCAGAGTCATTCCTCTTAACTTAGTGGTCACACTACATATCTGATGGGTGGATCTCAGTTAATCAGTCGCTTCAGTCAATAGTGTCTACCAGTCTTTGATGAAGCGATTTAAAGATCAGACTTCTGTTTCGTTATTCCAGAGCTAGGTTCATCAACAGTGTACTCAGGATGACTGAGTCCAGTAACACATACCATGTTGTGCCAACACCAGCCCACTCATAAACCTCACTTTTGACCTGAAAAGAGCAATAGTAAAGTCTTAGTTTACAACACTGAGTGAAGTATGAGTCAAACCTCGAAGTGAGCAACAGCATCCTAAAATTTGTAGATATTGTTTTGCTAATGGCTATCAACCAACCAAATTCGTTTATCAGCAGAATTGAAACAGACACGCAGTTTGAGTATTTATGCGACCAAATATCAGATTTGAAACATATAGACGAGGATAAAAATGTTTGGTTTAAGTCCAAAATGGTTGATATCGCAGAGGTGTATCACATTTCTCCTCTCGCACAGTCGAAAATGTTTACTAAGGAGCACAGGCTAGAGTTGAAAAACCTGCAGAACAATGATAAGATCGTCATTCTCAAACCAGACAAGGCTTGTGGTACCGTAATAATGAACCAACAAGACTACATCAACAAAATGACAACGCTTCTCAGTGATACGATGGGATTCCAAGTGGAGGGGTCAAAAAATGACGCAACAACTGCTTTCGGAAACAGAGTAAACAGGCACCTCACAGAACTGCTTAAAGAAGGACTAACCGACAACAGCACCTATAATGACCTCAAAGCAAGGGGTTCACGCCTACCGTTTATGTATGGTCAACCCAGAGTTCAAAAACCTGATGTGCCATTGAGACCTATAATGTCAGTGGTGAAATCACCATGCCTTAAACTGGCTAGGTGGTTGGCACAAGAGTTAGAACCAATTCGACAAAAGTTGGCAGTCCACAGTTTCAAGGGTTCCTTCCAGTTCTCACAAGGATTAGACCAACTGAACATTTCAGACAAACTTCTCGTATTATATGATGTTTGTTTGCTGTTTACTAGCATACCGATTGAAGAGACAGTGAGAATCATATGCCAACAATCCGAACTACTTCCTCTTCCTAAAAAGGTGCTACGAAAATTATTACTTCTTTGCACAAAAACATTCAGTCCCGATTCAACAACCAGATGTACCGGCAAAATGATAGGTTGGCTATGAGTGTGCACCTTTGGGTCCTGTTCTTGCGGAAATATTCACAGCTCATCTTGAACAGACATGAATGAAGCTGGAAACAGTGACGATCACCTATTACTGCAGATATGTCGATGACACGTTTGTGGTTTGCAACAATATGCATCACGCATCCACGATGTATGAAAACCTCAGTACGGCTCACACTCACATAGCATTTACAATGGACCATGCACCTGACAGTTCCACTTTCTAGATCTCAACACAAAAAGAAGAAATGATGGGACAGTTGAAAAAGCCTTCTACAGGAAACAAACTCGGACTGGTCAATATTTCAACTATCACAGCTTTTGCCCGGCGGGCTACAAAAGGAGGCTGGTGAAAACGTTCTTCAGCAGAGCTGGGACGTTGTGATCATAAGATAAGATTGAAAAGGAACTCGTAGTCATCGAAAAGAAACTTACCGAAAATGGATACCCTCGGAAGTTCATATCAAAATAAAGGAAGGAAAAGCCACGTAGACCGAAATCCGATATAGTTGAAAATAAACCAATTTTTTATCTGTCTAGCGTACAAAGGCGAGGAAGTCTCCAAAAGAACGGAAAACAGAATTATAGGTGCATTGAAAAGAACATTTCCCGCCGCTAGACTCATTCCACTTTACGACACAGTATGCTCGTTAACCTAGTCAAAAGTAGATAAGTATCCTGCTGCGTATGTCACCTCCAACTGCATTTACCAATTCACCTACACATGCGGCAGCAAGTACATAGGAAGGACTGTGGGGAGAGCGTCTACCAGATTCTCTGAGCATATCCCTAAAAGCCTCCGTTTTCAGAGCAGCAAAGTATTTTCAAGCGCAATCACCAGACACCTAATTGACACGGAACATACGGAGGAAATTAGTTAGATTTTCAAAATAATATATACAGATATTATAACAGTTGCAATTATTGCGCTCATAATCTATCAGTACTCACACAACTCGTTGCTTCATTATTACATGAGAATGATGATAATATTGAATAAAATCAAATGATATTACATAAATAATTATATTGTCACAATAAGTAACTTGTTAGAATGATAGAAAAGTCAGCATTGCATACGTAGGGGGTGTAAATCTAAGAAGTAATCAAATGTCTAATCATCAATTTCCTCATGTATATAAATGAAGGAAAATGGTTGTGTGAGTGAGTGACTTGACATGATTATGAGTGGCAATAGTTTGTGCTCGAAACGTGGTCGCATCAGTTAATATTACTGTATAACACTACACTGTGTGATTTATAAGAATAAAATCTTATCTGTAATGGAGTTATACTCTACCACAGTGCCCAAGTTTTATAATTATTTCAAAATAAACACTGCGCAACTAAAAGTATGGTCACTTTGGTTCGCAGAAGCCATTGCTGTCAAAAGACTTTCATCCAACCGGTGAATACAGAATGACAGTGTGACTGATCTCTCACTACCCTGGTAACCATAATTGTTTTGTTCGTGTGCTTTTGTTCTGTTGCGTCGTATCCCACTTAATTTTGATTTCCACTCACTGAGTTGAACTCACTATTAAACTTTCAAGTCTACTTAATTAAATTAATTTATTTTATAATTTTAATTCACTATTCACCCCCCCACCCTCCTGAACTCTCCACCATAATATGTACAAATTCACTCTGTTGTTCTATCTTGTATTTTGTCTCTAGTTCATTCTTGTTTCCACGGGAATTCAGAACTCCACCCCTTTGTCTAATTACTGTTAAAACAGTTACTCTTTTAACACTAAATAATTGTCTACTTATATCATCTTTGAAATTATGTTGCTTATACTTTCTATCTATAACTTGAAATCGCTGTAAAAAGTATGTTCGGAAATTTTGTAACATATAACTGATTTATTTAGGGTGCACGCAGTTGAAGAGAATCCACGCAATAAGACGAGACCATATTATCCTGCAAATATCTTCGTTCTTTGTTTACTCAAACTAATAAAGGTAATCAGCTGCATGAAACGAATTTAACAATTCAACATATTCCATAATAAAGTGATACCATCATCGGTTATTTCGTTGCCTTCTCGTCAGCTGCTTACAGGCCAAACTCATTATTAAATATATCTACCGAAACAATTTTAACATACTTGCACAGAGTTCATTTTAAACAAAAATCAATCGATCAATATACGCATACACTAATAATATATACATATAAATATGTTATATTAAACACTATTCCGAACAATAATAATCATACACAATGTTAACTTAAGTCTAAAAGAAACAAATGCTTTAAACAGTGCCATCGCCAGGCATCTCCTCGACACGGGTCATCAGGTGGACGTCGCAAAATCTTTCAAAATTATCAATAGGCAAAAGAGCTCAATTCTCCTCAAGTTTGCTGAAGTCATCTCCATCAAGCGCCTGAAACCTGATTTATGCGTCCAGAAAGAAGCGGTTATCAGTCTTTGTTTGCCAACCTGATGACTGGATATTTTCACCTCTCTTTCAACTGAATGTTATATTATTGTTCGGAATAGTGTTAATATTACATATATATATATATATATTATTACTGTATGCATATATTGAACGATTGATTTTTGTTTAAAATGAACTCTGTGCAAGTATGTTAAAATTGTTTCTGTAGATATATTTAATAATGAGTTTGGCCTGTAAGCAGCTGACGAGAAAGCAATGAAATAAAAGATGGTACCACTTTATTCTGCAAAAACTGTAGTTCTTGCTTTGTTCAAATTCATTAAGGGGAATAAATCTATGATATTCCATAATGCCTAATGCACATAATACAAGTGCACCATCAATTCAGTAACTGCGTAAATCAATACATTTTCAAATGAGTTATATATACATATATATATAAAACATATTAGAATGAAAAGTTCTCTTGTTACATGTGACTTTTTTAAGAATAAACACGTTTTTAACTTTCTAAATAGTTACAATTCTGGAAATGAAAATGACTCTGGAGAAATATTTTTCACCAGTGAATTTTGCACTTGTTATCGCTTATTCTATCGGTTTCGTCACAATTTAGCGCTAAAATTGCGACTCAGTGCTTTTTTGTTTAGCTATGTAGACAATCTGTGTGAAATTAATGTATGGTAGATAGGTGTAACTGGCGCAGTGATAATTAATAAGACTAGCGTAGGAATGCAAAAAATTGATTTTTCGATGGACAACACTGAGTTGCTTACACATATACATACCTCTTTGGATAGCGTCATATTAGAAGACGTAGATTATCTGAAAAATATTTTGATGTACTTGTGTAATATATATTTCAAGCAATCTGACTATCAATTTACTCAAACTAATGCCCAAATCTCGGGCACTGTGGTAGAGTATAACTCCATTATGGATAAGATTTTACTTTGATAAATCACACAGTGTTGTACAGTAATATGATAACATAAATAAGAGAGAATATAAGTCATTCACTGATATAAGGAGGAGACATCTGAAACCCTCCCTACGTAGGATTCTCAACAAAGCAGGAATTACAGTGGCATTAAAACCTACAAACTCACTCAGGTAGGACAAGCTCTGTAGGTTAAAGGACCCAGTTGACACAAATGGACAAAATAATACAATTTACAAAATACCCTGCAATGATTGTGAGTTAGGTCAACTAAATGGGTCAAACTAGTAGATCGGGGGTAGTCAGATTGTTAGAACATAAGAATTTAGCTAAGGTAAGAATGGTTGACCCCGAGAAGATAAGTAATTTAGAAAAAAGCTCAGTAATCTCACTGAATGCATCAACACACAACTACACAATAGGGTGGTGGGAGAGGGTTAAGATTTTAAGAAGCAATAAAAGTAGGTGGGGAGGGAGAGAGGCTGATTACTGAATCCTTGTTCATCGAGTATACACCCAACATATGCAACAGAAATGACTCAATGCAAATACCAGAGATATCCATGCTTGCCTAGACTCATCACTCAAATTATCAAAATTAAATGAGGAAGTACAACAAGAAATACGTCAATGTATCATACCTATACTCAAACAGAAAAGACATAATTCCCAACTTAGCACTGAAGAGCAAATGCATTGAAGAAACTTAAGAATAGAAAAGATATAGTTATTCTACCGGCTGATAAAGGAAGAACAACAGTAATCCTGGACACAGAAGACTACATGAAGAAAGCAGAGGATTTACTCAAAGATAATAATGTATATCAACAGTTGACAAATAGCCCTATACAAACATTAGATAACAAAATCAGAACAACGTTAAATAAACCAACGAAATCAGGACAAATTACAGAACAAGATCAATGGCGAATGAAATCTAACGGACCTATTTTACCTCGATTCTATGGTAGACCAAAACTACACAAACCAAACATTCCCTTACGACCAATCGTTTCGCTTCCAGGAACACTAACATACAATCTTTCTAAAGAACTTTTCAGGAAATTAAATTTTTTTTAATCCTTCACGTTCCCAGTGGAACATAGGGCCTCAAGCTAGAGGCTTGAAGTTTCAGTAGCAGTGTTTATTTTTATAGGATGTGGTTGCTAGCTTCATGCCCAACCTTTCCTCTTTACCAGCTTTTATTTCTGGTTTAGTGAGGTAAAGGAGTGCGTCGGCCGGGGATCGAACCCCGGACCATGTGCATGGTCGGCAAGCATCCTAACAGCTGTGCCACCGACGTAAAGTTGGTTACGTCTGAAGAAGGAAATTAAATTACCTAACAGAATCATGCGATCATTCTATCAATTCGTCAATCCAATTTTTAGAGAAAATCAAAAACATTCAAGTAGAAGACAATGAAATAATGGTGTCCTTTGATGTCACAGCATTATATACTTCAATTAGTCCAAAACTAGCAACAGAAACTATGCAACAATTACTCTATAGTGATGAAAACATAAAAACGCAATGTTCAACTTGGATAGAACTCATAAAATTATGCCTTACAACATACTTCCAGTTCAATACTCGAATATATAAACAAATAAAAGGAACACCAATGGGATCGCCCATATCAGGATTAATAGCTGAAGCCGTTATGCAAAGATTAGAATTAATAGCTCTACCGATAATTAAACTGAAAATCTGGATACGTTACGTTGATGATACATTTGTAATAATTAAGAGAAATGATTTAGAAAATACCCATAAATTAATAAACAACATATTTGAAGACATCAAATTCACAAGAGAAGAAGAATTAGATAACAAAATCCCATTTTTAGATGTCTTAATCAGGAGAACCAACACATGAAATTTAGAAACACAAGTATATAGAAAATCAACGCACACAGATCAAATACTCAACTATACTAGCAATAATCCAATTACTCACAAACGAAACTGTGTGCAGACATCGTTTAAAAGAGTTCAAACACATTGTAGCACTCCAGAGTTGAAAAGAATGGAAGAAAAATACCTACAAACGGTCTTCAAAAAGAATGGTTATCCACAAAATTTCATCAAAAAGTGTTTAAAGTCGAATCAAAACACTAACAAGAAACCATCATCAAAGACCACAAGAAAATTCATCCTACCATACATGAGAAATATCTCTGAAATAACAGCTAGAATACTGAAACTGTTTGATATCGCTTAATTCAATATTATGCAAACCGAAAGATCCAACAGAAAAAGGAGATAAAATTAACACCATTTACAAAATAAATTGTATGAACTGCAACAGACATTACATCGGCCAAATTGGGCATCCCCTCCGAATTAGAATCCAAGAACACAAATCAGCCGTGAAAAGACACGATATATATTCTTTAGTATCAATGCATATAGACAGTTATGGACATCAGTTTGATTGGGATAATGTCGAAATCTTAGACAGAGGAAACACCAAAAGTGCCAGGGAATTCCTAGAAGCCTGGTACTCAAACGAAAATGCGATTAACAAACACGTTAATATAGACGAAATATACCAACTAATAAAAAGTAAATCAGGTGACCAGAAAGTTTAAAATCCAAGTCAGTAGAAAATGGTTAATACATATGTAAAGATGGTTACCAGGAGACGCAATTATATCACTCATGAAGAAATTTAAATCATTTCACTTTATGCTGAAAATTGCGCTGAAGATGTTGTCCAGAAGGACGACGAAAGCTCCGCAATCAAACCAACCAGCTCAGAGAACATTATTATTTGCAGATATTACTACCACCAGTCAGTCAAATCAGAGGAGGATAATAAATAATCTTAAAATTCTATTTCAATTCAATTCACGTACATCACAACATTCTAACAAGTTACTTATTTTGACTATAAAAACACTCATCTTATTTCCTATCTGATCAATAACACTCGTATTATTATTTCTGAATGTACATTATCTTATATTGATTTTTATTCCAATATCTAATCGATTCCACGCATGTATATAAATGAAGGAAGAACGTTTTGAGTAACTTGATTTGATTATGAGTAATAGTTTGTGCTTGAAACGTCATCAGTTAATATTACTGTACAACACTGTGTGATTTATCAAAATAAAATCTTATCCATAATGAAGTAATGATCAAATCATCACACCCCTACCACTGGAATGATGACTTGGCACGCGATGTAACTCGATAGTATCCTCAGCTTGTTCCCTATCCATCGCAATATTTATTGGGCAATACGTGCTTGCTTGGTTGCTTGACTGAGTTCCTTGTTGCTTACACTTTCTGGCTGGCTATTTGATCTTCACTGTGGAGGCGGTAAAGGCAGCTGCTATTGATGAAAGTCTAAAGACGGTCAGAAATGTTTTCGGTGACTCATCTGTCAAGTCTCTGAGATATATAGAATTCCAGACGGAATTGAATTTAGTATTTAAATTCCGATTTCCGCACTCATTCCAGATTAACGAATATCTGCCTGACATTTTCGACCCTGCCTATGACACCCTCATTCGTGCCGCCTACAGTTCAAACGATGCTTCTTAGATATGTGAAGGAAGTGACGTGTTTCAAATTTCTTCCATTGATAGTAATCGGTTGTTGTTGGTGGTGGTTGCTTACATTCATCATCTCTATCTGCACCATGTTCACTTAAAGTCTTGACTTCACTGCTGCCACTTCTACCGACTAGAGTTGGTTTTCGTCTGCGAGTCTTCGAGGATGTGTGATATTAGA
This sequence comes from Trichobilharzia szidati, assembly GCA_944472155.2. NCBI lineage: Eukaryota > Metazoa > Platyhelminthes > Trematoda > Strigeidida > Schistosomatidae > Trichobilharzia > Trichobilharzia szidati. The sequence continues at coordinate 42,814,753 of OX235272.1, read as the reverse complement.
CATAAATTACCATGAAGTCCTGGTCTTCTGGATTCTTCTTATTGATCCAACGAATTCCTGTATTCTCGCCCCCACAAATAGTGTGCCACATATTCCACTCCACTATAATTTGTAATATCATTGGCGATAGTAGGTGACAGCCTTGTCTTACTCCTGTATTCACTCCAAACGCCTCACTGAGTATTCCCTTGTGGATCACCTGCTACGTGGCATTGTCACATACCTGTTGAATGAGGTTGATTAAGGTTTAGGGCACTCCATAGTGTTGAAGTAGTTTCCGAACTAATTCACCGTCAATGGTAATGAACACCATTTTCAAAGTCGATGAAACTGAGGCAGGAATCTGACTACCATTCTATGCTGTGTTGAATGTTGATGATGTGTAGAGTTGTAATTTGATTTGATTTTTCCAAATTTCGCTTTTTCCATTCAAAGTTTTGCATCCACAGCGTCTTCGAGTCGACACAACTTAATATCCTGCAATAGTGATGTGAAGATATCCACTGAGGTGACTGGATCCCCTTTCATTACTTTTGAAAGAATTCCATCTGTTCCCACTGGCATTCTTAACTTCTGCTTTTGTAGCAGGAGGATTCATGTTCACTGGCAGCAGCAGCACTATAGCTTTTAGTGGTATTTCTAAACGTGTTGCAAGCGTAGTAGTCAGTTCATTGTCATTACCGATAACAAATGTAGGCTCAAAGAATTACTCCTTAAATGCACAATGAATGTTCACTTTGTCTTCAATAATTCATACTACCGACAAGTAGATGGAATAGCTATGGGTGGTTCACCAATAGACCCAATATTAGCTGACTTCTTCCTCGTAAAACTTGAAAACGGGAAACTGAAAGACATCATCAAGGAATTTGATATATATTACCGATATGTCGATGACACATTTATCTTAGCTGATGGGAATGCAAACATAGACGAATTGTTGATGAAATTCAACAACGTCCACTCTTCGCTTACTTTTACTTGTGAAGAGGAACAAGATAGTAAACTGCATTGCCTGGATGTCTTGCTAAGTAGGAGAGAAGATAGGTCACTTGGGAGAAGCGTGTATAGAAAAAGCATATTCGCAGGGTAATACACACACTTCCTCAGTTAGTACCCATTAAATATAAAAGAAATGTTGTTAAATGTCTTACAAGCAGAGCAAGAAAGATATGTACGGATGACCTCTTAAAAAAGGAATTTGAATATATTCACGATTCCTTGACGGAGATGAGCTATTCGAGTAGTTTCATAAAGAAACATATGAAAACATCAGAGAGAAAACCTGAGACTTTGAGTGCACGGAAGAAACCTCTATTTATTAAGTTACAATTTAATGGTGACGTTTCAAGTGAGATTTTACTCCAGAGACTTTCCAGGAATATACGAAGGACATTTTACGCAGCATACCTATGTTTGTCATTCCATAGCCAAAGAATGATTGGGACCCAAACGAAGGATAAGCTTGATAGTTTTGCCACATCTGTGTGCATTTATCAATTCAACTGCACCTGTGTTGACAGTTATGTTGGCCATACTACTAAAATACAGCTTAGCCAACGTGTTAGTGAACATCTCCCATCGTGGTTTGTCAAAGGACAGACAAAAACAATCCGTATCTCCATTTGGTCACATTTAGTTGATAGTAGTCATGTTGTGGAGAAAACGAAAGCTTTCAAATTAATACATCGCATTCCAATGAATGTTTCCAGTAGACTTCGTACTCGTCTACTGCATACAGCTGAGGCGATTGATATTCGAACTATTAAGCCTAAACTATGCATTCAAAAGAAGTTCGTACAGCTATTATCCCTCCCATGTTGGCCTATTAAGAAATAACCAACTGATGACTTCTCCATCACCCTTTACTTTTATTATATTCTCAACCCCTCTCTTATCATCCCTTCATCTTATCACATCTTCATTAAAAACGTGTTTCATTTACTTCCCTTACAATCTACATTACTTAATCGGTTCATTTGTTTTTACTAGCCTTTATCGCCTACTTCCACCTGAACATTTGTTTGTTTAATCATGCTGTTTTTCATTATTCGTGTTATCACAGATCGCCTCATTTTTTTCCTTATTATTGATAAAACTATTATTATTACTATTATTATCATTACTACTATTATGACTAATTGCACAATTTATATTCACCATCTTATTATCCTATAGACAAAACACCATGATTAGTTTGTATTTGAAATGGGTTCGAACCATAGCGGTGGGTACGTACTACTGACGAGTCCCAAACTAGGGTGACGAAACAGCTGTGCAGTACTCCCAGTTGGTTTTCCAGTGGATCTCTAAGTGATGTCAGCTCATGATGAAATCCTCCATCGCATTTTTATTTTTAAAATTATGTAGGTATATTAGAGTTAAGCCTGATGAGATCTAATTGTTCGCTTAAATATGTTGTTCTAAATTTTACCACGGGAATATTTAATATATTGAAACAGTAAAAAAGCAATATTTATTCTCTCCACTATTATCCATGTACAGTTATCGGTATCAACTGCAGAAAAGAAAATGCACAATCCATAATATGATGCAATCAGTGAAACAATCATTAAAAATTCACGTGATAACAGTATCTAACATGTTTTAATCTATTTATACAATAATGGTAATATTAACGTAATAGTGACGTAATTCTTCAGTCCAGAATCCAGTTCACTTATGGATGCTTTAAGTTTCAATAGTTTAACAACAAAAAGCCAAATCATCAGAGACAATCCACATATGTAAAAAACAAAAAGCAGTACAATAGAAAGGTCGATAAATGCAAAACATCACGGAAAGAGAAACTGCTTAGAAGTATAAAATGATGTCATCATTCTATATCACAGGTTCTCATCAGCTGCAAACTACCTGAAATTACAATGGTTATAAATAATAACATTTCATACTTCATTGTTTGAAAGGTAATACAGAAAGCATTATAAGATAAACGCATCCGGAATATAAGGATTAAAATTTTTTTTTATAGTTTAAGTTACCATCAATTTATATACTATCAAACTATGAAAAAAGGAAGAAAAAAAGGGGGGTGATAGAAGACAGAAAACAGAAAAATCTAATAAACAGTGTCAACATGGCAACTCAACAAGGTCAAAGTTCATCAATTTGAAAACTTGCTTAGTGAGTTGAACTCACTAGTGTCTATGAGTAATCAGTGTAATGAAAGTGATATGGTTACCAAGGGAGTGAGAGATTGACTACACTCTCTTTCTGTGTGCATAAGTTTGGTCTGAGACGTTTGATTGCAATTGCCTCAACAAATCGCAGTAGATTCGCTGTCCTTTGTATGTTTAATATTTTGAAGGATTTGGAAATCTCAACAAAATGGCCCGTATCCACAAGGTGTCTGGTAATTGCACTTTGTAAATATTTGCTTCCTTTAAGCATAAGTTTCTCGGAATATGCTCTGAAAACCGGATAGAAGCCCTTCTTTCTGTCCTTCCGATGTACTTGCTGCGCAGGTGCACGTAAATTTACCTCCAACTGCATTTATAAATTTACGTGCACCTGCGGCAGCAAGTACATCGGAAGGACAGAAAGAAGGGCTTCTATCCGGTTTTCAGAACATATTCCGAGAAACTTATGCTTAAAGGAAGCAAATATTTACAAAGTGCAATTACCAGACACCTTGTGGATACGGGCCATTTTGTTGAGATTTCCAAATCCTTCAAAATATTAAACATACAAAGGACAGCGAATCTACTGCGATTTGTTGAGGCAATTGCAATCAAACGTCTCAGACCAAACTTATGCACACAGAAAGAGAGTGTAGTCAATCTCTCACTCCCTTGGTAACCATATCACTTTCATTACACTGATTACTCATAGACACTAGTGAGTTCAACTCACTAAGCAAGTTTTCAAATTGATGAACTTTGACCTTGTTGAGTTGCCATGTTGACACTGTTTATTAGGTTTTTCTGTTTTCTGTCTTCTATCACCCCCCTTTTTTTCTTCCTTTTTTCATAGTTTGATAGTATATAAATTGATGGTAACTTAAACTACAAAAAAAATTTTAATCCTTATATTCCGGATGCGTTTATCTTATAATGCTTTCTGTATTACCTTTCAAACAATGAAGTATGAAATGTTATTATTTATAACCATTGTAATTTCAGGTAGTTTGTAGCTGATGAGAACCTGTGAAATAGAATGATGACATCATTTTATACTGCAAATCTGGTCTTTCTTTCTCTATCGAAATTTATCAAGGGAACCAAATGCAAGAAACTATTTATTTTATCTGGAAGAGAAAAATCTTCGATGACGCACAAAAAGGTGACGACAGAGGGTAAAAAAATAGTTAAAATCAAAAATAATAATAATAAAAATATTCCATCGCCCACTATATAAATGCTGAATAGTAAAAATTCAGAAAAAAAGAAATCTAAAAGAAATCATAGTAAGTACTAATACATAGGTGAATCAAAATTCTGCTGCTTGATCACATTGTGTACACTAGAAGAAGAGTTTTCAATGAATTTATCCAATGGTCCATGTTGATGTATTGAGACACTACTGCTACTACTACTACCACCTGGCCCAGTAGGTTTAACCTTTTGCACCTTCGGTTGTCTACATATGTACAAAACAAGAAGATGGATAGAAAAATGAGGAAAAAAACAACAAACAACAAATTAAGTGACGATTTATCAACGGAAAAGTAAATCTAGCAAATTGGTGTGTATTCAGATAGCGATGGAGCCATAGCTATACACAAGAAGCCACTTTATACACGACTGCAATTCAAAGGCGATATACCAAGTGAAATAATTACGAAGAAATTAGGAAATCAGTTCAAAGAACTTTTAACGCTGGCGAACTACACGACTTATTTTCTACACGACCGATGGTGATTCCTCGACTGAAAGATGAAGTACCTAGACTAGCTAGCCACTTCAAATTGTATCTACCAATTCAACTGCGCTTGTGGTGGAGCGAGTTATATTGGCCGTTGCTCTAGGAACTTGATTTTTCGTGCTCTCTCGGGAACATCTCCCACTATGGCTAAGTAAAGGTGTAGTTAAAACCATTAACAGTTCGATAATGGACCATCTGGTACAAACCGGCCACAAAGCCAGTCAGCATTGAAGAATCCTTCTCTATCATCTACCGGGTGCCAAATGAATTGCCAAAAACATCGAAGCACCACATGCTCCAAACAGCAGAGGCTATTGCAATTCGCCTCAAACAACCAGTGATGTGTTCAAAAGAAGCAAGTCCAGCCATACACTTCTACTGCCCTGGCCAGCCTTCAGTAAAGACTATAAATTCATGAATTTGTATTATTATCTTTCCTAATATTTTCTGAAATTCATTCAGTGTATTGTTATGTTGATGCTATTGAGCTGTAATCTATCGATATTATTGATTCGATGTTACTTAAACACCATTGTTGTTGTTGATAACACTAATTCATTCATTCACTATAATGTATATATAGCTGTAGAGCCTGATGAAGAAAAGGTTATCGAAAAGAGTATTCTTTGTTCAGTATCCATTATTTTTGAAAATTTTAATGGGCATTTTCAACCAGTTAAAACAAATTAAGTGACTATTTATCAACGGCAAAGTAAATCTAACAAATTGGTGTGTATTCAGATAGCAGTGGAGCTATGGCTGAATAGATTAGACGATTAATTTTCACCTCCTGGGTCGTGGATTCGAACGCTGCTTAATCAACCGAGGTTTGAGCAGTCTGGTAGTACAGTACGCTAAGCCCTCACACAATAGGTGTAACTCACTGCCAATCACACTTAAATGCATGTGGTTGTTGTTGAGTAGGTAGTTAGCAGTAGGCAGACAGCTGATGTTGTTGTAACCAATCGATCGCTTCCTTCACATAATTTATTAAACTTCTATTGAAATTTGTCGATCCATATGAAATTTCAGTGGGAAGAAATATAAAGTATTTTTTTAGTCTTAATTCTGATTGTTACAATTCGTCACAGGCCAACATATCGGTTAGACAGATCATTGAAAACCAGTAGGGAGCACTGGACAGTTGTTTTGTCTTTGTTTCGAACTCTTCGACAGTGCCCACTCACACAACTAGGCGTCGTATTCGGGTCAACTGATCTAGATTTTGCTAGGTTTTTATTCTTGGAAACATCTGCATGGTTGGCGAGCATTCCAAACTCTGTGCTACCGACGCACTTACTTTAAACTGATCATTTTTATTGACTTGGAATTCGAACATTTTTTGTCATGTGATGATTTACTTTTTATTAGCTGGTAAATTTGGTCTATAATGTGTTTGTTAGTTGTTGGCTGATTCCCTTGAGTACCAGGCTTCTAGAAATTCCCTGCCGGTATTTTTGGTGTTTCCTCTATTTAAAATTTCAACATTATCCCAATCATTAAATTGGTGTCCACAATTATCCATGAGCGTTGATATGAAACAGGAATATATATCATGTCTTTTTATAGCTAATTTGTGTTCTTGGATTCGGATTCGAAGGGGACGCCCACCTTGACCAATGCGATGTTTATTGCAGTTCACACAAGCAATTTATTTTGTAAATGGTATTGAATTAGTCTTCTTCTCTGTTGGATCCTCTTTTCTGAACAATACTGAATAAAGTGATTGTATTGGCTTGTGTGCTATATCTATTTCAAATCGTTTTAGTACTCTAGCCGTTATTTCAGAGATGTTCTTTATATATGGTAGAGTGAATTTTCTTGTGGCCTCTGATGATGATATCTTGTTGGTGTTGTGACTAGAGTTTGAACATCTTTTGATGAAACTGTATGGGTATTCATTCTTTTCGAAGACGATTAGTATGTATTTCTCCTCCATTCTCTTCAACACAGGAGTGCTCCATGTGTGTTTGAAAACTTCTAAACAATGTCTGCACACAGTTTCTTTTGTGGGTAATTGGTTTATTACTATTATAGTTGAGTATTTCGTCTGTGTGCATTGATTTTCTATATACTTGTGTTTCTAAATTTCCTTTGTTAGTTCTCTTGATTAAGATATGTAAGAATGGAATTTTGTTGTTCAATTCCTCCTGTCTTGTGAATTGAATGTCTTCAAATATGTTGTTCATTAATTTGTGAGTATATTCCAAATTATTTCTTTTAACTATTACAAATGTATCACCAACGTACCTGTGCCAGGGAATTCCTAGAAGCCTAGTACTCCAGTGAATCAGCCAGCGTTTAGCAAACACATTATTATAATACCAGATTTACAAACTAATAAAAAGTAAGTCACATGATAAGAAAGTTCAAACTCAATGTCGACAAAAATTGACAACCACTCACAACAGTTGTTGTCAAGATATACAATTATATCACTCATGGACAATTCGAACAAGTTCATTTTATTTTAAAGCTTGCGTTGAAGATGTTGTCTAGAAGGTGAACGACGAAAGCTTCGCAAATGAATCAACCAGCTCAGAGTACACAACTAATTCAAAATCTTAATCGTGTTTTATGTTATAGGTAAATCAATATAGAGATTCATATTATCACCTTAAAACTTCCTTATTAGATTATGAGATTTCTGGGAATTTGGATGAATTTAATTTTCCAGATTTCAGTGACGAACTAACATTCGTTAAAAGGGATCAGTGAAAACCAAAGAGCACTGAAAAGCTGTTTTATTCTAGTTTGAGACTCTTCATTGATTCACAGTCACTACCTCACGAGGGATCAAACTCATAACCTTCAAGCTATGATACCAAGCTCATTGACCATTGAGCCACTTATTCGCAAGCCTCAATTCGACAATGAATTGTCTTACATTTACTCTCCCATATCAAACAAACAATAATGAATATCAAGTGAACAATGGGTGCGTCGGTGGCACAGTGGTAAAATGCTTGCCGACCACGCATGTGGTCCGGGGTTCGATCCGCGGCCGATGCACTCCTTTTCCTCACAAAGCCAGTAACAGGCTCGGTAAAAAGGGAAGGTTGGGCATGAGGCTAGAAACCCCATCCTGTAAAAATAAACACCACTGCTACCGAAACTTCAAGTCTGTAGCTTGAAGCCCTAAGTCCCACCAGGAACGTAAAGGAATGAAAAAAAATGTGAACAATGGTGAAAAATAACCAACCTACCGTGTACTAACACCATCAGTTGATAGTGAACCTTTTCCACCTGATAAACGTGTAGATGGCAGTTGTTGTAAGACAGCTGTTGATGAAGAACACTCATCACCAGTGAATGTTTCTTTCACCGCTTCTAGGATAGCTGATCTATTTAAACATTCATCTAAATGATAATTGAACTGGTAAAATTTTTAAAAAAAATTAAAAAGAAAAGGATAATTCAAATGATGAAGAGAATTATTGACAATAGGCAAGTAAACATAGTAATGAATACAGAAACTGGGTACTACTGAAGTTCTATACTCTGCTCAGAACTCAAGGAAATAGTAATATTAACAGTAATACTGACATTATGCACAATAGTCTTTGTTTAATATACTGATAATAGCGTAAAGGAATGGGAGTGTCGGTGGTTCAGAGGTAGAACGCTTGCCAACCATGCACATGGTTCGGGGTTCGATCCCCGGGCACATACGCACTCCTTTACCTTGATAAGCCGGTAGTATGGCCAGTTAAGAGGAAGGTATGGACGTGAAGATAGCAACCCCATCCCATAAAAATAAAACCACTGCCACGGAAACTTCAAAACTCCAGCTTGAAGCCATATGTTCCACTCGGAACTTAAAGGAATAAAAAAATTGTGAAGGAATGACTACCTACAACGACATCCACTAGCTGCTACTGAACTACCAGCCCACAACTCTATTGAATGAATAACAAGACTGTATCATGACGGAAAAGTTTGTTGTTTCAACTCCAATAATCATCCTATCATAGTAATAATTCGCTAGATATAGTCTACGTAAGATTCAGTTTAAAGCAATCATTCATATTCTAGGAACGAATAAACTGGAAAACCTACCACCCAACAATTATTCCTAAGGAAATGGAGACGAATCGAACATATTCTGAGGATCATCAGGCTCAAATTACCCAGCATCCAATACCCCCCTGAATGGGATATAAACACCGGCCCTCCGCCCATAACTGAGGTTACTAAGGCTGTCACTAGTCTGAAACGAGGCAAAGCTGCTGGACCCGATGGAATGACTCCAAGGGTGTTTAAGGATGGCGGAAACAGTTTACTGTCTGCGATAACTAAGGTACTAGGCAGCGTCTTGGAATCAGAGGAAGCCCCGTCGGGTTGGTGTAAGTCATTGATTATCTCGATATACAAGAAGGCAGATATGTCTTCCTGTGATAATCACAGGTGGATTAGCTTGACTAATATGCTATCTAAAGTTCTAGGCTCAATAATAATGCGTAAACTAAGCGGTTCTCGGGAGGAACAAACACGAGAGAACCAGACAGGCTTTAGACTAGGAAGAGGGTGTATTGATCATATCTTCACCCATCATTCGACAGATTCTGGAACATAGGCATACTTACCGGTGCTATATTTCTTGACCTGAAAGCGGCGATGTTTGGCTGTAAAGGGAATGCCGAGAAAATACACTGCACTGATCAAGACACTCTACTCGAACCCACGCAACCAACCAGGTGAGAGCTAACGGTGAGTTGTCATCTGAAGTGGTGACAATTAGTGGTATCCATCAGGGATGCCCACTATCCCCATTTCTATTCAATTTCATCATAGATGTACTAATGGAATTAACCCTAACTCACTTCAGCGACTCAAGGATTGACTTGTTACCAGGGAATAATCTCGTTGACTTAGAATATGCAGATGATATAGTCCTCCCTCCTAGGTGAAGACGCTGACAAAATGCAGAGTCTTCTGAACACCTTGATCAGCAGCAATCTTCGAATGTTTGGCATGCGATTCATTGTGTCTATCAAATGTAAAATGGTCCTACACGACTGGACTGGACTACATCGACTTCTAGCTTAAAGACAGGGAGTGAAGTGTTGGCTGAACGTGTTAACCACTTCACTCATTTGGGAAGTTACATCAGCTAATGCCAGCAGGTTGATCGCTGACGAAATCGCAGCACAGATACACAAGGCGCGTTTCGCATATGCCAACTTACGCCATCTCTGGCTTAGTAGACATGATATCCAGCTGGCTATCAACCAAAGGAAGTGTGTACTGCTCAGAAGTTCACTCCGTCCTCCTTTATGGCCGTCGGTGAGACATGGCCATTGAAGGTGTAAGACATAAAAAGGCTAGCTAGCTGTCTTTGATCATAGGTGCCTGCGCTCTATCTTCCGTGTTAAGTGGTGGTATAGTAAGGTTGTGGTGAGAGTTGTCTGCAAGCCAAAATTGTAGACAACAATATACGTCAATGTTTACGTCCAGAATCGGGGTCATGAGAAAAAACAAGAACAAAGCCTAACCTTGAGGAGCTCACCAACCAATCACAGCATACTTAACGTGTGCAAATACGATTCGCAGATATATGGATAACTTAATAAGAAACGGTCACAAGCAGTACAGAATAACCTTCTGCAAGAAAACAACCAATCAGAAGAGGGTGCTTCTCTGCTAACAATAACGGTAATAATAATGTACATAAAAATCTTAAATATCTCTTGATTTTCTCAATAAGAGATCTGTTGCCTGGCCCTTGTCTTCTGTTGTTACAGGGTGAGCAGCATTGAGGTGAGGCATGGGTCGAGTGCTAGGCAGGTAAGGAGGGGAAATCAATCGACGAGGTTGTGAAGCAGCTGCATCGATTGAGATGGTTACGACGTGTGTTACGCATGCATGCTTAGCCATCGCCTTCTTCCACTGACATAAGATGGTTCAGCTTAGAAAAGAGCTGGTAGTGGTCAAGCGAAAACATGGCCTCATCAGCCAATGAAATCCATAACAGTTAGTTTAAGCCAGCCAACCAACTTCCTGGTTGGTTGGCGTCCTCGTGATGGTAAGAACCAGTGAAGGCTGGAGACAATCGGTGATATGGCTCAAAATCCTTGTTGTCAATGGCTGGCACAGATGCATTCACTCCTTGCGATTTATAATATCGAATAAAATTCTATTGTTCTTCGATATATTACTATTCTTTTTCCCTCGCACTTCTGTTTATCTCTCTTTACTCTCTTCTCTAAATGGAAGGAAAGTGGCAACTGGAACTGCAGCACATCTGTGCAAAGTTCTACGTTGAAACCAGTCAGTCAGTCAGACTCTAAGGAGACCGTTCAGTGACATTCTTGAGTGGAACGCAAATGGGAAACAACTAGCTGGGTGTAGAAGTGCAAGGGTGAAATGGAGGAGATCATGTGAAAAGGAGATGACAGCCTATTGTCAATCGTGGCGACAGACAAAGAGGAGACTGCAGAGATCGGCATGATTTGGATTCTATGATACACTATGATCGATAACCTCTAAGAGTTTTACATACAGATTTTGGAAAGTGAGATCTACAATGCATCATTCTATTCTATTACATTACATAAATTCAAAATAATAAAAAATTATTTTCAATTTGACTCACTTTTTCTTCAGATGAAAATTGGAAATTTTTTTCACAAACAGGACATGTGAAACACGTGTAAACAGTCCCGATAGATAATGACGTTGATGATGAAGACGGTAAGGATGCTGTTGATGTCGACGGCAGACATGTTTCAGGAAAGGAGTTTAGTGAAGAAATACATGCATTCGATGTACTAGTATGATTACTTTTCATCGATGAAGGTGTTTTAGTCCATTTAGTAAGCTGGAAATTGAGAAAAAATAAATAAATAATGTAAGGAACAATCACAGATAAAATATTTCTGGACATACTCTTACGTAATCTGTCGTATTTCTAAAAGAAACACCCATAATGCTTTACACAAAATTTATCTGACAGTGTTACAGTGTTGAGTACAAATTAGGAGTATGACGTCAGGTGTGAAGTCAGAATTTGGCCTTATAGAGCTTTATTCACGGTTGTATTTGTGCATTTTATCAAGTTCAACTACGCACAGAATCACAACAACAAAAAATGTGATCGACTCAGTGTAATAACAGCTAACCAGTTAAGAAAATTGATTTAAAAAACGTTTATAATACCGATGGGGTATAGCCTAAACTTTCCATACAACCAGTCGTAATTCTGAAAGTGAATGAAAAACTACCTCGGCTAGCCAACTTTAATTGTATCTATCGATTCAACGGCTCCCCAAGGAGTCAGTTATATTGGCCATTGTACACTGGCAACTTAATTTTTCGTGCTCAGGAACCCTCCCCCACGCAGTGTGGCTAAATAAATAAATAAATAAAGGTGTTGTTAAAATCCCCAACAGTTCTATATTAGATCACCTCGTCCAGACAGATAGTCCACACAGCTAGTATGGAAGAATTTTCCTCTATCATCCATCGTGTATCGAATAAATTACTAAAGGCTTCCAAACACAGAACACTGCAAGAAGAAGAGGCCATTGCAATTCGCTTAAAACAACCGAAGCTCTGAGGGCAAAATCAGAACAGTTCCAGTCACGGCTGTTACCCTGGCCTGCTGTGGATAAATTCATAAATTCTGTGTTACATCCCTTAACTTATCTGATATTCAGTCAAGTGTTAGAATGATGCTTATTATCACTAACAGATGCTTTCAAACTGTCAATATTACTAACTCAATGTTATTAAAAACATTAATGTTGTTAATAACAATAATTCTTTAATTATTGTAGATTCATATAACTGTAGAATCTGATGAAGGGGAAGTTATCGAGAAGCATATTCTTTGTTCATTAATCAGTCTTTCAAATTGTTAATAGGCATCTTCAATGAATTAAAAAAAGTATGGATACTGAACAGAGAATACTCTTTTCGATAACCTCTTCTTCATCAGGCTCTACAGTTATATATACATTATAGTGAATGAATGAATTAGTGTTATGAACAACATTAATGTTGTTTAAATAACATCGAATCAATAATATCAATAGATTACAGTTCAATAGCATCAACATAACAATAAACTGAATGTCAGAAAAGTTAGGGAAGATAATATTACAAATTCATGAATTTATAGTCTCTACTGAAGGCCTGCCAGGGCAGTAGTAGTGTATAGCTGGACTTGTTTCTTTTGCCCACAAAGCACTGGTTGTTTCACGCAAATTGCGACCCTCAGCTACAGAGTTAGAGCTATATGCTCAGAAGAAGTAATTGAAGATGAATTAAGCATTGTATACGATACTTTGATCGAAAATAGCTAGCTATCCCGACAAATTTATCAAGAAACACATGACAAAGAAAGCGGAAAAGGACTACTCACTATCTGTAAACAAGAAGCCACTTTATATACGACTGCAATTCAAGGGCAATGTACCAAGTGAAATAATTACGAAGAAATTAAGAAAATCAGTTCAAAGAACTTTTGATGCTGGTGAAATACATGTCTTATTCTCTACACGACGGATGGTGATTCCTCGACTGAAAGATGAAGTACGTAGATTAGTAGGGGTCATGCTAATCTTCTCTGTATCGTTCCAATTTCAGTATATGTACCGCCGAAGCGAGTACAGTTAATATTACTGTATAACACTGTGTGATTTATCAAAATAAAATCCTATCTATAATGGAGTTTATTGTTTTGTTGATGCTACCGAACTGTAATCCACTGATACTATCATAATTGATTCAATGTTATTTAAACAACATTAATGTTGTTGTTAATAACACTAATTCATTCATTCACTATAATGTATATATAACTGTAGAACCTGATGATGAAGTTATCGAAAAGAGTATTCTTCGTTCAGTATCCATTCTTTTAAAAATTTTAGTGGGCATTTTTAATCAGTTAAAAACCAGGTTGCTAATAAAAATGATCCCTTACCTTTACGGTAGCAATAAACAGGGCTCGTTTAGGGAACTGTTGGAAACCAAGAACCACTGGACAGCTGTTTTTTCCTGCTTCACGACTCTTTAACAGTGGGTAATTATGACGCTATCAGGGGTCAAACCTAAAACTTTCCGATTACGAGAAGTTACGACCAACTGCGATCACCATGCCAAATGTGAAGACAGAAAGTCATCAATGCTATTGACACTATATCATGCGAACTGTCAGAAATAAGAATCCGTGAATCATTGAATTTCAGCGCACTCGTTACCTGACTAGGTAGTAAGTGCACATTGTTGAAGAATCTCAGAACAGGATGAAACAGCTCTCCGAGGTTCTTAGGTTTCCAATGGCTACCAAACTGATGTGGATTCTTATCAACTAGGCTATTCGGGTCACGAAAATCATCTCCTGTGTTATCTGTCTGCTTTTGACATAGAACTTTGCACCAATGTGCAGCAGTTCAAGTCGCCACACTCCCTCCTTGTAGCACACAAAGCAAGAGAAGAAAGTAAAAAGAAATGCAAAATAGAGACAATAAAGAGAGATATAAGGCAAAAAGAATAGTAATATTGGGTATTATAAGTCACAAGGAGTGGATGCATCTGCGCCAGACACTAAGAACGATTTTGAGCCATATCACCACAAATTGTCTCCAACCATTATTGGTTTTTACCGTCCCGAGGACCCCAACCATCCAGGAAGTCTACACCTTCCTACGTGGTTAGCTGGCTTAAACTAACTGTTGTGGATTTCACTGACTAGTGTGACCATGTTTTGGTTTGACCGCCGGTAGCTTTTTTCCAGCCTGACCCTATGTCAGCTAACATTGCCCGTCGAGGAAGGCGATGACTAGGCACACGTAACACATGTCCTAACCATCTCAGTCGATGCAGCTTCACAGTCTCGTCGATTGATTTCCCCTCCTTACCTAGCACTCGACCGATGCCTCACCTCAATATTGCTCACCCTATTATACCACTTCACACAGGAGATGGAAAGCAGGCACCTATGATGAAAGACAGCTAGCTGGCGTTTTCATGTCCTCCACTCTCAATGGCCAGGTTTCACCGCAACGCCATAAAGGAGGACGGAGCGGACTGCTGAGGAGTACACCCACCGTTTGGTCGATAGCCAGTCGTATATCACGTCTACATTTCTCGTGTTACAGCGGTATTATCAGTTATTATTTGTTCAAGTTAACTTTGTACTTCCCGTTGATTGATTGCACCAAAATTTTCGACCTCTGCTGATATGTCAGCCCCACATAGAATGCGGTGCACATCTTGAATCCCACTACTAATTACTTTCCATCAAATAACATCATGTTGATCCCAAAAGGTCGACGAAGTGTCAGCGCCGGTTTAAATACCACGGCTTCGGGTGAATTTCCTACAACCACCACCACCTAAAATCAACTCATAGTGCACCAAAATAGTGCGTCAATCAACTTGGTGAACATAGTGCAGACATGATTGATTAAATTCAGTCAGTGCTGACATCAGTTTAGAATTTTATGGCGGTGGAAAAAACACTCGAATTATTATCGCTCTACGTTATTCTATTTTAATATATCTTATAAGTTTAATTTACTTTCATTAATTTCCCACGTTCGCGTTAATACCTTTATGATAAATAGCACACATTCCAGCACAACCACACTTCATTCAATACAGTGCAGACCAAAAGACCTACTGAACAGTAAAAGACGACAAGATTAACACCATCCACAAAATACATTACTTGAACTGTGATAAACACACACAATTCACTACACCCACTACAAAGTGGGTTTCCTCATCGGCTTTAAAATTCAAGTACATAAACTAGTTGTCAAATGACACGACATGTTTTCTTTCATATCGACACATGTAGACAATTATGCATACCAATTTGATTAGGAAAACGTAGAAATTTCAAAAACAGTGGAAATACCAAGAAATTTCTAGAAACCTGCGACTCAGATGAATCAGTGATGATTAAAAAACACATGACTATCAGCGAAATTAACCGACAAATAAAGAATGAAATATGTATGACAAGAATGTTTAAATTCCTAGTCAATAAAAAACGATCAATAAAAATGCAAATTAACAACCAATCACGAAAAAAAGAGGTTGCCAGGAGATACAATTATATCACCACCATTCATACAGAATTCAAATAACTTCACTTCATGTTGAAGCTTTCGCTGAAGTTATTGTCTAGAAGACGAACAATGAAAGTTTCTCAATTTCAACCAATCAGCTCGGAGAACGCGACTAAATCAGAAGTATGCCATTACAGTTTGATGAAGAGAAAAACCTTCTATAGAAAAGTTTTTATCTGCCTTACTGATTACTAAATTAACCTATGCTATTTGATAAACGAATTTATTTATATAAATCGCGACAACATGAATGTGAAGTGATGATGATACGTTTCAAGTCCTTCTTAAACTAAAGCCGAATTATTTAATTGAACTTCTTTTTTAGATTCTCCCGTCGATTGATTGGACCGAAGTGCTCAAGAGGTGGCTCTCATGGCCCAAGGGGTCTAGTGGATTATAACGCTTTGGCGTTTGAAACTATGGGCACTGGGTTCGAGCCTCGGTGGGAACATCATCACTCACTGGGGAATGCAGGTACATCCACTGGCTGATGAGTCCCAAATAGGACGAAATGCGCGTTGTCCTGGATTCCACTGATAGTCACCATCTACCAATTAAAGCCGAATTAATTGATACTTAGCACTCACAAACAGCGTACATCAATATATCCTATAATTTAGCTTACACGTATTTAGAAAATGGTTATTAGACTAGGAGCATTAACAGTAGATTTAACATTGTACAAACTACTGCCAAATAAAATTATTTATACCTTTAATTAATGTTCCCCTAATCTTTATTTCTGTTTGAAGTAAAAAACAACAAACCAAATTTGATAATAGCAACTTTTTTGGCATAAGCAGTAACAATAAAGTCAAAAATGTACAAAGGGTGTAAAATGATGATATTAATGTTAACAGGCGAAATTGTAGGATAATTGAAATAGTGCCACCATAAATTGCAAATTAGAAGATCAAAGAGCCATTTATTTTGCTAATTACATAGTAAGTTATACGTTTTACGCTTAACACTGTCTCTACCACATAGAACGCGGATGGGACAAATAGGGTGGCCACCATTCTAGGTAGCTCGCATTGCAAACCTGACTGAAAGAATTCAGTCTGCACCAAAGAAAGGACTAGACACATTACGCTAGTTACTGACTAGTGTCCAATCAAAAATATCCAATTCAGTCCTACAGAAGGTCAATCGCGAGTCCGAATAGCTAGCTCAGTGGTAACGTCTTTGACTGCAGGTAGGACTAGGTGACGCAAGTTCAAATCTCAGAAGGGATATGAGTTCTTTCAAGGTTGCAGATACGCCTTGCTGACGAGTGCCAACTAGCACGAAACCTAGGCAAGTCAACGCTTCCTGCCGATTGCCTCCAACCATCTAATATCCTCGAATCAATGTACACCATGATGGTGAGCTACCTAGAATGGTGGCCACATTGCAAACCTGCATCAAACAAAGGACTAGACACATCACACTAGTTACTAGTGTCCAATCAACATTGATAAAGATTTGGGCAGTGCACACCAGTGTTGAAGTAATTTCTAAAATACTTCATGGATAACGCTGTCAAAGACCTTTTTAAAGTCAATGAAATTGAGGTAGAGATTTGACTGCCACTCTTTACGCTGCTCAATGATGATTTGTAGCGTCGCCATTCGATCCACAAATGATTTGACTTCCCTGAGTCCAGTTTATTCCGGTGGGCGGAGTCCTACATGCAGTGCATTTCTCGGTCTCTCCAGGATGACGTGACTTATTATTTTGCTTGGCATGGACAAGAGCATAATTCCATGCCAGTTCTTGCAGAGGCCTAAAGTCACCCTACTTTGGTATTTTGTCAAAATAGCCTTCTTTCCAAACATTTTGCAATACTGACTTCAGCATGTCCACTATCGTTTCTGGATCCGCTTTCACTGCTTCAGGGGGTTCTACTGCCTTCCCGGCTTTCAGCAGTTCGATTGTGACCAAGAATTTAAACAAATGGTTATTGAATCTTTCCATGTTTGTCTTGACAGTAACAGAAGCCTTCAGAACCATCTTGTTAGCTACGATGTGTACATTCAAAATGTGAAGGGTTGAATAAAACTGAAGCAAAACAAAAAGAAAATTTCAGGATTTCATCATGAGCTGACATTAGTTAGAGAACCATTGGAAAACCTGGGAGTACTGGACAGCCGTTTCGTCCTAGTTTGGGACTCTTCATCAGTACGCGCCCACCAGGATTCGAACCCAGGACCTTCTGGGTCCCAAACTAGGTCGAAACAGCTGTCCAGTACTCCCAGGTTTTCCAATGGTTCTCTCACTAATGTCAGCTCATGATGAAATCCTGAAACAAATCAAATCCCTACAAACCAACACTTGAAAAAGAAAATTGTAAGTGAACAGGCACTAAGATGAATACTGCTTTCGCTATCCAACTTAGGCTTACTTTGCTCGATCTATTATTAATCGAAGAAAAGTCTAACTACTAGTATTAATGTTGTGCACAAAACAAACAAAAAGGCATAAAAATAAACATACTTCACCATTCATATTAGGATAAATCAAATAGTAATGTTTTTTTTCATATTAGCAAATACACAAAAAAAACCTTGTTGGTAAGTGATATTTATTTCTATAATAGGTACATTGTAAATAGGTGTTTCTAAAAATAATCATTTCTCTATATCTCTCTTGATTTTCACATTTTTTATGCACAAAATCCATTTTCACTTTCTTTTCAACAATGAGATTGTTTACTTTGCATGGATGTATAGTAGGTTAGTATTTGGGCACATTTTCCGAACTTGTTCTCATTTGATGCGTTCCTAGTGGAAATTGGGGCACTGAAGTCTGAAGTAGCGTTGGTGTTGTTTCTATAGGGTCGCCAACCTCTCGTCTAACCTCCCGTGTTTCATGGATTACAGCTGACTGGTAAGCTACACGAAGTTTAGGAGTGGATAGGAACATAATGTCTCAACCGGTACATTTCCACATTTCGTCTTGTTCCCTGAAGTTCTTCTTAGCTAGCTAGCTAGCTGGCTTTACGATTAACCGTAAATTCTCATCTCCTCCTCACATGATCTCCTCCATGACACCAATAGCCTTACGCTGAACTCGCCATTTTTCATTCGAGTTCCACTCAAGGCACTATTTGGCGTGCGATGTTACTCAACGGACTCCTCAGCGTATGTCCAATCAATCTTCATTTCCTTCAGCATATTTGTTGGGAAATAGGTTTTTTGTCGGTTCCTTCACAGAGTTCCTTATAGCTAATCTTTTCTGGTTGTCCATCTTATCCTCAGTATCTATCGAGCGAAGTCAGTTGTTAGGGGAAATCTGTGGAAGCCTGTGCACAGTTGGGTACCCCCATACACCAAACGAAACCTGATCCGTTCACTCAGCTACAGAGTTCGCAGAATCTGCACCCCGGATACCATAGAAGACGAATTGGACAATCTCAAGAGAATCCTCGTCGAGAATTGTTATCCAGAACGATTTATTACAAAATCCATGAATCCTACACCGCAAAAGCCACCCATGCTTAGCGTCCCGAAAAAACTCCTCTACATAAACCTTCAATTCAATGGAGATTGTTCTGTGGAAACACTGAAAAATCGACTGTCCCGTTCATTTAAGAAAACCTTCTTCGCAGCTAAACTACGATTAACCTTCTCCACAAAACCTATGATTCGTATGAACGTGAAGGATAAGCTACCACTGCTGGCCTCATCAATGTGTATCTACCAGTTCACCTGCTCGTGTGGAGCCAGGTATGTCGGCCGTACCCAGAGTTCGCTTTCCAAACGTATCACCGGACACTTACCAGCATGGTTTTACAAAGAAGAAAACCGATACCCCCGCAGCTCTATCTTAGAACATCTGATAGACTCCGGACACCAAGCTACACCCCAAACAAACTTCAAAGTCGTCTACAGAATACGAAGTAGTCTTCCTAAAGGTATACGAATCAGACTTCTTCAAACTGAAAAAGCAACGGCAATTCACTTGCTAAGCCCTGAACTCTGCATACAGAGAAGAAGTTCGTTCAATCACTACACTTGCAATCGACGTAATCTGTTTTAATACCCGACAGGTAAATTCTATTTCTTTCTGTCTCTTCATTAGTATTATTTGTCTTTACAATTGTAATATTTTACATTTTCAACCTTCCTGTTTTCTACCCCAACCCGATTTGATTTCTACACTTCATTATCACTGTTACTGAATTGACCAACGCCCAATTTCTAGTCATTTATGTTACGTCATTCAAATTATTTGCTCAATTTCAGTTTTAATTTAAATGGCATTATTCTCTACCCCACTTCTACTTAGTCTCTACCTGTAATTACCTCTGTTGCTACCCTGACCTAAGTTGAAACATTTTAGTCAATTACATTACGTCATCTAACTTACTAACTAACTCAATCTTACTTTAGTTTCTGTCTAATTAATCTTGTTTCTATATTAGATCATTCTTGTATTACCTGATTAATTATCTAAACTTGACAAACCTCAGGTACACACACACACAAAATAATTATATATAAATGCGATTGTACAGCTATGTGAATGAATTCGCCGAAAAGAGTCTCTTCGCTGAACGTCTTCTCTTTTTCATAATAATAATAATAATAAAGAGTTGAAATGTGCAACAATTTCAATCACTCGAAGACTTTATTTTTACTTAGAGGAAGTCTGTATATTCAACAGTTAGATTTTAGGCAAGTGATCTGTTTCAGCTGTTTGATCACGAGGTGACATTAGTTAGAGAACTATCGAAAACTGGTAAAGAGTACTGGACAGTAGTTTCTTTCTAGTTAGAGATTCCTGAGAAATACGCACCGACCGGTGTTTGAACCCAGTACCCAGCACGGTTTCAAGGTAAGCTTGCCAACCATTTCAGTTACTTAGACCCAATCCGATGCCCAGTCAATGAATTCCAACTTCTGCCAAACTTGAAACAAACCAAATTCCCGTGAGCTCACATCAGTTAGAGAATTACTGGAAAACCTTGGAGTGCTCGACAGCTGTCCCATCCTAGTTTGGGACTCTTCAGAAGTACGCACCCACCGTGACCAGTAGGGTACAGCAAGCTGAAGATGAGGCAGTAACCCATCGAAGAAGACACTGCGAAATGGTCGCCCTATGTCGTGAATTGATAAAAGTTAGAATTCATGGACTGGCCATTGGATCGGATCCCAGTGTCTGAATGGTCTACGAGCTCGTTAGCCTTGTAACCGGAAGGTCCTGGGTTCGAACCATGGCGGTGGGTGCGTACTGCTGAAGAGTTCCAAAATATGCTGATGAAACAGATGTCCAGTACTCCCTGTAGGTTTTCCAATGGTTCTCTAACCGATGTCAGCTCATGATGAAATTCTGTGATCAATCAATCAGTCAATCAAATCCTTACAAACCAATACCTGCAAATCCCCATAAATCAATTCTTTAAAATTAGTCGCATTCTCGCTAGTGACTACTGGCTACAGGATGAAGAAGCTTGGAGTCCTAGTGAGAAGTCATGATCAAGGGGGTCCATCATATCAGCCGTGAGACAAATACCCGCCGATGATACTGGCTGCTGATCACACTGAAGTGAAAAATTCGCAGAGGTTGGCATTCATGGGTTAACCACAGGATTGGGTCCCAGTGGCTGGCTGAATGGCCTATGACTCCATCTTGTACTCGGAAGTTCCTATGCTGGAACCCTGGTGGTGAGTGCATACTGCCGAATAAGAGTCCCAGAATAGGACAGAACAGCTATCCAGTATTCTTAGGTTTTCCACCAGTGGTTCTCTCACTGATAGCAATCCATAATCAAACCTGTATGTAGTCTTTATAGTCAAGGGAAATGGAATTTTTAATTATTTTCAAATGTCTAAAAGATTCTTTTTTCAGCAGAACTTACCAATGCAGATGAGGATGTAGAATTCAATGGAGGCTTTCTATCCCTCTTCTTTTCTGTTCTTTTGTTAGATTTACTCAGCTGTTTCGATTTACTTTTTACGGATTTTTTCAATGTGGATGAAGATTTATTGATGTTTGATTTATTTACTTGATTCGTTGCTTTATTCTTTAAAATATCGTTAGAGATGATATCAGAAGTGATAGACTTTATAGGACTAATAGTGCAAGCATTGTTCGTTGGTATTGCATGCATAAAAGCTTCTTCTACACTACGTTGACGAATCTGTGGACACATTTCAGCCGGCAGTAGATTTGATAAACGTAAGCCTAAAATAGGAGGTATAAAGAGAGGGAAAGAGAGAGAGATTAGATTTAATTACAATGCCATTAGAACAATGTGGTGGAGTTTAGATTGCATCATAGGTTGAAATAAACTGGGGAACAACTATGAAACAACAGAGTACTGTACATCTTCTAAATCACGATTTTACATTAATCTGAGACTATTACGTTATTTTTTTTTAATTCATGGAAAATTCCCTTTGGGACATATAGAAAATCAAAACAAGTGATTCAGGGAAGAGAATCTTTTTTTCCAACGAATTTATTATCAAGCTGTACAATCGTATATATATATATGGTTTTGAAGAAAATAAAAGACAGATTCAGCGAAGAAAATTTTCTTTATCGACGAAATCATCTTCACAGGCTGTACAGTCGCATTTATAATTACCAAAAATATATAGTCGTCTATTATTGAGTAATAGGGGGTGACAAATTGATATAATTACTCAGAAGTGGCTTTAAAAGTGAAAATTAAAAGTTGTAAATTACGTGGTACTCAACGGAACAAAGATAGAAATTTGATAAGGTTAAAATTGCTATTGAGTCAGAATAAAGGTACTTGAGTGTCAATTTAACAAGTGTGAAGAGGGTGTGAAAATATACAAAAGGAGCATATGAGAGTGATAATAGTGAATTAATTATTAAAGCAAAAGCTAACTAAAAGTAAGATTAAAAATTACAAAAAAGAAAAGAAAAAAATCAATTTTTTCTTTAACAGGGAACGATTAGTGAGAAGGTTAAGACCAAGGTAGAATAAGAGACTGGACAAACTTTTTCTGTATACAGAGTTCAGGGTTGTATTGACGAATTGCCAGCGCCTCCGCCATACACAAAAGCCGAAACCTGACGCCCTTTGTACCATTTGGCTTCACTTTGTAGATGATCACCCCCTATTACTCAATAATAGACCACTATATATTTTTGTAAGTATAAATACGACTGTACAGCCTCTGAAGATGATTTCGTCGATAAAGAAAATTTTCTTCGCTGAATCTGTCTTTTATTTTCTTCATGACTCAATGGGTATTTTCGGTGATATATGGTTTTTTTAAGAAGTTATATCCGGTGAGGGAATTGAATCATAGATGTGAATACATGAAATAATAATAGAATGAAATGCAAATAAAATGTTTGTGATTATAATCATAGTTAAATGTCAAGTGGCAAAACAAAGAGGTGGAAGTGGAGCAATAAGAAGCACGATCATTGAACATCTGGTCGATAATCATCACCCTGTATCTCTACAGCCTCCGCCTTTAAAGTCATCTACAAGGCAAAAAGTAATTTGCCCAAATCACTACGTACCCGACTCATCTGTATTGCTGAAGCTTTGGCTATCGAAACAGAAAAGCCAGATCTCTGTATACAAAAAAAGTTCGTTCAATCCCTCCAACTTTCATAGTGTTAATCCCTCTATGCTAAAATGTGGTAATCCTTAATCATATTTTGGCTATACCTAATTTTTGTTTTGTCTTTTCAGTTTGAATACTCTTCCTTTATTAAGTTGATTGTTACTACTATTATTATCCTCACTTTTAATTGTCTCCAGGACTATTTCATTCACTCCACTTGTCAGTCTAAATCAATTTTGTTTAGCAACATTAAATTCTATCTTATCAAATTTCATGCAATGTTACGTAACGTTCTTATTTTTATTCTATTTGCCTACTAATCTTATAATTCCAGACCTTTTCCAAGTTCTATACATCCTATAAATTGTTCTGTATATGACATTGATTGTTTGGCCACTTGACATTTAACTATGATTATAATCACAAATATGTTAATTGCATTTCATACTACTATTATTATTTCATGTATTCATACCTATGATTCAATTCCCTCACCGGATATAATTTCTTAAATACCATGTATATACGATTGTACAGCTTGATAATAAATTCGTTGAAAAGAGTCTCTTCGCTGAATCACTTGTTTAAATTTACTATTACTTTGATCAACACCCAGTTAAACAGCCGTTCAATTTCAGTTGGAGATCAATTTTTAGATACAATTACCCTGGGTATCATAGGTAACCCAATCCAAACTCTTCAGCAGTGCAACCCACAGTACTCAGACTGGCGATGAAGACTAACAGCATACGTAACAAGAATGCCGCCATTTGACCAAATGACCATAATCCATTAACTCCTACCAATTCGTGAAATAGCCTAAGTATCATCCAGTATAACTAGTGCGAGTCAATTAACACCAACAGATGGCGTTCCTCGGAGGTAGACATTATAGAATTAATGTAATTTCAATTATTAAATTTCGTCATAAACCAACATTAGTTAGAGAGATCCCTGAAAATCAGGGAGAACTGGACGGCCATTTCGTCCTATTTTGGGACTCTTTCTCAGTGTATAGCCATGACACCACCAAGGATAGAACCTCCAGGTTATGAGACCAACCTCGTTAACCATTCAGCAACTAGAGCCAGAATTCAGTAACATGTGAGATTTAATTCTGTTAAGTCGTGATGTAGCACTATCCTCACCAATGCTTTCGAGGAGCAACCATTTCACCTTGACATGGCGAATTAACAGAATTCATTGGGTCATTGAATTCCAACCCAAGTGGCTGAATAGTCAACAAGCTTCGCCTTGTAACCTGAAGGTTCCGGGTACGACTCATGGTGGAGTAGTGGGTGCGTACTGACTGATGAAGAGGCCCAAAATAGGACGAAACAACTATCCAGTGCTCCCTGATTTTCAGTAATTCTCTCTCTCTGATGTTAGTTCGTGACTGAATCTAATAATTGAAAGTAGACATAATCCACATAATGTAGTCACTCCTTTCAAGAGTATAGCTTTTAAGAATGGGTAAGTATTCAGTGGGAGCTCATTAGAAGTTATATCTATGAACAACTAAACAGATCATGTGTCCTATCTTTTCTGCTATAAGCCACAAACTGTTCACTAACAATATAAAATAAACATGACTAATTCAATAATCAGTCTGGAAGTCTGTTGCAATCAGCATAAAGAAGAAGATTAGGATTTTCAACGCTGAAGTCAAGTGAGACGTTTCGTACTGTTTAGAGACTTGTACTGAGCGTCATCTGAAGTGGTGACAACTAGTGGTGTCCGACAGGGATGCCCACTATCCCTAGTTCTATTCAATTTCATCATAGATGCACTAATCGAATTAACCCTAACTCACTTCAGAGACTCAGGGATTGACTTGTTACCATCAGAGAATAATCTCGTTTACTTAGAATATGCAGATGATATAGTCCTCCCTTCTAGGTGAAGACTCTGACGAAATGCAGAGTCTTCTGAACACCTTGAGTAGCAATCTATGAACGTTTGGCATGTGATTCGCTCCCTCTGTGTAATGTAAGATGATGCTATAGGACTGAATGGACTACATTGACTCCTAGCTTAGAAATAGGGAGTGAAGTAGTAGAGTGTGTTGACCACTTCACTTATATGGGAAGTTGCATCAGCCAACGCCAACAGCTTGATCACTGACGAAATCTCAACACGGATACAGAAGGCTAGTTTCGCATATGCCAGTTTACGCCATCTCTGGCGTAGACGTGATATCTGGTAGGCTGTCGACCAAAGAGCGGGTGTACTGCTCAGCAGTCCGCTCCGTCCTCCTTTATGATTGTGAGACCTGGACATGAAAAGGACAGCTAACTGTCTTTCATCATAGGTGCCTGCATTCTATCTCCCGCGTTAAGTGATATAATTGGGTGAGCAATATTGAGGTTAGGCATCGGTCGTGTGCTAGGTAATGAGGGAGGGAAAACAATAGACGAGATTGTGAAGCAGCTGCATCGATTGAGATGGTAAAGACATGTGTTATGTATACCTAGCCATCGCCTTCCTCAACAATGGGCAATCTTAGCTGACATAGGGTCAGGCTGGAAAAGAGCTAGCGGCGGTCAAACCAAAACATGGCTACACCAGTCAATGAAATCCACAACAGTTAGTTTAAGCCAGCTAACCACGTAGGAAGGTGTAGACTTCCTGGATGGTTGGGGTCCTCGGGACGGTAAAAACCAATGATAGCTGGAGACAATTTGTGGTGATATGGCTCAAAATCGTTTTCAATGTGTGGCGCAGATGCATCCACTCCTTGTGACTTATAATACCCAATGAAACTATATTGTTCTTCGATATTACTATTCTTTTTGTCTCATATCTCTGTTTACTGTCTCTGTTTTGCATTTCTTTTTACTTTCTTCTGTTGCTTTGTGTGCTACATGAAGTGTGGCGACTTGAACTGCTGCACCTCTGTCCAAAGTTCTATGTTGAAAACAGACAGACAGACTGAGCGTCACAAAAGGCATTTCGAACAGGCTTTCGATGCTCGTCAACAGTCAACTTCGCTGGTGTCATAGAGAAGATCAGATGACAGGCAAGAAAGCATTAACACCAGGGAACTCTGACAACAAACCAAACAAGAATTTATCACTAAACACATATGGAGAAGCAAATAGTGATAGTTCAGATGCACTCTGAGAAGACCGTAGAGTGTGGCACTGAACACTAGGCCATCCATTTGAGTGGAACCCGAATAGGGAACAACAAGTTGGACAATAGAAGGTGACTTTGAGGAGATGAAAGCCTTCAGTTAATGATGGAACCAGGTAAGGCACACTAAAGAGATCAGAATGGAATGGAAATATTCTATTGAAGCCCTATGTTCCACTCGAAACCCAAGGGAATAGTAATAAAAAAACTTTCATTAGTTAAGAACACACGAAACAAACATCTTCATGTAGAGAAAATCTATTCTCAAAAGAAAACTGCAGCTTCAAAATAACTGTTCACAACACACTGCTAGAAATTGTTGTTTTTTGGGGGGGGGGTGTTTGTTCCGGTCTTATAGTGATAATTATTTTTATATAGTAGAGAACATAAAATAAAACTTACCCATAAGACGTAAAGTAAGCGGTTTATTATTGTTGTTCGGATTCGATTTATGCGCAATCATTTCTTCACGTAACAGTTCACGACCAAATGAATTTATAATCTCTGCATGATTTGTATAATCTGGTAGAAGTTGAGATTTTGTACGAACTTCAAAAGTGTCTAATTTCATTTTTAAAGTTATATGTTGACCCTTTATAAAAGAAACAACAACAAGATTTTATTGAAATAAAAACACAAACAAATTTAGCATTCATGCAAACTAACAGAAAAGATAATGACAGGTTTAGTCACGAGTTGAAATCAGGCAGAGAACTAGCGGAAAAGCAAGAGAGTACTGGACAGCCTTTTCGTTGTAATTTGGGACTTCTCATCAGTAGGCGACCGCCGAGGTTATAAACAAGGAAATTCCGGATACAAGGTGAGCTTGTAAACCCAGTGGATGCGTAGTGCTGAAGAATGCCAAACACGGAATTGGACAGTACTCCCTGGTTGGTTTTTAATGGTTCCCTAACTGATGTCAGCTCGTGAACACACTTGTGAACAATCAAGTCTCTGTAAAACATCGCTAGAAAACAAAACGACAAAAAATTAAGATAATGAATATTAATAAAAATGAATTTTAATAAAGCAAGAACTACAGTTTTTGCAGAATAAAGTGGTACCATCATTTATTTCGTTGCCTTCTCATCAGCTGCTTACAGGCCAAAGTCATTATTAAATATATCTACAGAAACAATTTTAACATACTTGCACAGAGTTCATTTTAAACAAAAAAATCAATCAATATATGCATACAGTAATAATATATATAATATATATATATATATATTATTAAACACTATTCCGAACAATAATGATCATACACAATGGAAACTCTTGACATTATGCAATCAGATGAAAGAGAGGTGAAAATATCCAGTTACCAGGGCAAAGAAAGACTGATAACTACTTCTTTCTGAACGGATAAATCAGGTTTCAGGCGCTTGATGAAGATGACTTCAGAAAACTTGAGGAGAATTGAGCTCTTTTGCCTATTGATAATTTTGAACGATTTCGCGACGTCCACCTTATGACCCGTGTCAAGGAGATGCCTGGCGATGGCACTGTTTAAAGCATTTGTTCCCTTTATGCAATGACGCACATACCAGTATTCAGTTTACTATGGAAACTGAAAGTGATGGAAAGTTCCATTTCCTCGACATTGCCACGCAGCGCCTAGAAGACGGTAGTCTTCAGAAGTCAATTTATCGAAAGCCTACTTGGAAAGGACAATACTTACATTTTAATAGATTTTATCCAAGTTGCTTTAAACGCAGACTACTCATGACTCTATATTGTAGATTGATGTGCTTCTCAGGTTAAGTCCAACTTTATATACAAATTTACATGTATCTGCGGAAGCAGTTACATTGGAAGAACAGAAAGAAGGGCATATCTATCAATTTTCTGAACATGCACCAAAAAGCTTGTCTAAAGGGAACAAATGCTTCCAAAAGTGCCATCGCCAGGCATCGCCTCAACACGGGTCATGAGATGGACGTTGCAAGATTGTTCAAAATTATGAATAGGCAAAAGAGCTCAATTCTCCTCAAGTTTTCTGAAGTCATCTCAATCAAGCGCCTGAAACCTGATTTGTGCGTAACTGGATATTTTCACCTCTCTTTCATCTGATTGCATAATGTCGAGAGTTTCCATTGTGTATGATCATTATTGTTCGGAATAGTGTTTAATATTGTATATATATATATATATATATATATATATATATATTACTGTATGCATATATTGATCGATTGATTTTTGTTTAAAATGAACTCTGTGCAAGTATGTTAAAATTGTTTCTGTAGATATATTTAATAATGACTTTGGCCTGTAAGCAGCTGATGAGAAGGCAACGAAATAACCGATGATGATACCATTTTATTCCTAAGAAAACTGTTGTTCTTGCTTTATTCAAATTCATTAAGGGGAATAAATGTATGAAATTAATAAAAATGAGGTGACGAGGAGATAGATGTTGACAGAGGAGTTAACTAAGACAGATGTTTGAACAATATGTGATGCTGTGGTATCAGAACTATCGACTTTAGTTTATTTTCAAATCATAAATACGGAGTCCACATAAAAATATGTTCAATAAGCGAAGTCTTCTTCATGCATCAATGCTATATATCGGCGATTACGTAACAGTTTTTCAGCGTTCAGTTTACCAGTTTCGGCACAACCTTATATTTGACAACTTCATTCAAATTGGATAGTCAAGCGTGGCATATAAAAAGAAAAAATGAAAATTTCAAGTCAAACCTTAACGATAAACGCATAAAACTATATACTACTGATCACGTGATATGAGTAGCTGTATACCACTCACACTAACGAGTAGTATTTGCCAGTCAAATCTATTTTGTGTCCACTGTCAATACATAAAAAAGATCTCTGACCACATGTTTTGCATTCCTTGAGATTTGATCAGAACATAAAGTTCCAAGCTTCGAAGCTTTAGTAGAGGCTTTGTTGTATTTAAGGAGGTTGGGTGGATTGCTAGCTTCACACCCAAACTTCCTCGCTTTCTAAGGTTGACTAGTGAGTAGAAAACTAGGCTGGGAATCGAACGCGGTCACTCTACGTGACTATCGAGAATTCTCCTATCGAACAAACAACATCAAACACAATCTGACAATACTAGAATGATTCATGCTACCGCAGATCTTCTTCTTTTTTATCACTGTTATTATAAATTATACAAAATTGTTGAAAGCACTGATCCTCATCTCTGGCTCTACTCTAATATACACGTATAGCATTATTATTACAATACACAACAATTTACCAATCAAGTGGCGATACGTTTGTTTACAATAATTAGTCAGTGTCAGTGAAAATGTCAATGGGGTGATGGTTAACGAAGAAAATTAATACACACAATTAAAAGGTAGAAATGGTTAGAATAAATTAATTTTACAAGGATAACACGTAATTAAAGATGAAGTGGTCAAAATAAATAAAAATAATTTGGACAATTAAAATTTTTATAATTTTAAAGGTTTATGGGGTGGGGAGAAGTAGTCCGGTTTATACATTCATGTAACGATGGCCAAGGCAAGCAAAGTGGCTGTACAAATTTCTTCTGAACACACAGGTTTGGCTTCTTCAGGTGGATTCCTATTGTTTCAGCTGTAGGCATGTGGAAGACGAACTCGTAGAGCAAAATTAAGATTAGTAGGAATGCGATAAATAATTTTAAATGCAGTATTAACGTCAACATTATGCTCACTGTCTACAAGGTGTGCTACAATAGAGGTAAGAATAGATCTTGTTTGTCCCTTGCTTAACCATGTTGGATGATGTAGATAGTGAGGTTGATGTTAATACTGCATTCAAAATTATTTATCGCATTCCTACTAATCTTAATTTTGCTCTACGAGTTCGTCTTCTACATCCTACAGCTGAAGCAATAGGAATCCACCTGAAGAAGCCAAACCTGTGTGTTTAGAAGAAATTTGTACAGCCACTTTCCTTACCTTGGCCATCGTTACATGAATGTATAAACCGGACTACTTCGCCCCCCTACCCCTAAACCTTTAAAATTATAAAAATTATAATTGTCCAAATTATTTTATTTTTTCTGACTACTTCATCTTTAACTACATGTTATCCTTGTAAAATTATTTTATTCTTATGACCACTTCAGCCTTAGTTACAAATTATCATTGTCCAAATAGTTTTATTTTCTTTAACAATCTGTTACGTAATCAACCTGTGCACACGCTTATTCCTTAATTACTCTTCATTTTTCCAAAATTATGCATTATGCGATCCACGTGTTGTAACCATTTCTACCTTTTAATTGTGTGTATTAATTTTCTTCGTTAATTATCACCCCAACTGACATGTTGACACTGACTAATTATTGTTAACAAACATATTGCCACTTGATTGGTAAACTGTTGTGTATTGTAATAAAAATGCTATACGTGTATATTAGAGTAGAGCCAGAGATGAGGATCTAATTGAAAAGTAAATATTTCTTCGCTCAATCTTTCTGTTTTCTAAATGTCTAAATGGGGATTTTTTCTATATTGAAAGCACTGATGTTTGAATCTGCGAAAGACGATAATATTACGTAGGAGATATCAGTTAAACACCTGAAGTCTGAGTAAGCCATTTTAGTTTTATTCACAAAGTTTCGCAGCCATACAGAGATAAAGATGGCATTGATGCGACGTATGGTGAACTCTCAGTAGTTAACAATCTTGCTGACACCATACAATTTCACAAAAGTCAAAAGAACATTTTATAATTAAGGAAAGCACAAACGCTGGTGAGACGTTTCAGGCAAGTGAAATACTAAACGCACTGAATTAATCCACTTGCTATAAACAGACGATGTCTACACAATGAAGAAACTTTCATAAGTAATATTCAAAATTCCTCGCTTGTAGTACCTGTCAATTACCACCAACCATCTAGCATCAATTTAGAGTGCATCGCGATGACCAGCTTACTGACCACATTCCAACCTTGACTGATCGAATTCAATCTGCACCAACGCCAAGGACTAGACGCAGGACATTAGCTACTTCCTAGTGATCAATGCTTTCTTTTATTTCTTTGTGTCTCCAGTGGAGCATAACGCTACAAGCTTGACCTTTGGAGTTGCAGTACCAGTGATGCTTACGCCCAACCTTCTCTTGTTACTGGGCTTACTACCGACAAAGAGTCCATCGAGAATTGAGCTCTGGACTGCGTGATGTGCGGTTGGCAAGTATTCTCCCACTGAACTACCGGAGCACCTTAGTGACCAATCACTATATGTAAATATATATCTTTATCTGATTGCATGGAGCATTTCATCATGAGCTAAAATCAGCTAGAGAACCATTAAAAACCTGGGAGTACTGGATAGCTGTTTCGTCCTAGTTTGGGACTCCTCACAGTACGTACCCACCGTGACCAGTAGGGTACAGCAGGTTGAAGATTAGGCAGTAACTCATCGAAGAAGACATTGCGAAATGGTCGCGCTATGTCGTGAATTGGCAGAAGTTGGAATTCATCGACTGGCCATTGGATCAGGTCCCAGTGGCTCAATGGTCTACGAGCTCGCCTTGTAACCAGAAGGTCCTGGGTTCGAACCATGGCAGTGGGTGCGCACTGATGGAGAGTCCCAAACTAGGACGAAACAGCTGTCTCTAACTGATGTCAGCTCATGATGAAATCCTCCATGCAATCAAACAAAATCCCTACAAAACCAATACCTGAAAATATATGTTTGTATGATGTAATCTGTACTGCTCTACAAAAGCATGACCGATTCAAGTTTAAATTATTGTCTAAAAATTATACCTTAACATGTTCTTCCTTTAAATCATTTGACAACATTTGAGCAAGTTGTTCACAACGCTGAATTAATTCATTTTCATCACATGTATCTGGAAATGTTCTAAATTTGGGAACAAAAACAACAACAACAACAAACACTAAAGAAAACAGGTAAACAACACTAATGCAGTCAGTAAAAATAATATTAATAATAATAGTTAATATGAATGATAACATCATTTGTAAACAATTGAAATCACGTGAAGAATTCTACTCTGCCATTGTTTTGCATTAAAATGTCCAGAGCGTTTAGAAGTAAAACTATCAAAAAAAGTGATGTTTCAAAGGGTTAAGTATTTTTACTTTGTTACTTTCAGTTCTGAGCGGAACATAGGGGTTTCAAGCTTGATGTTTGAAGTTTCAGTAGGCAGCGGTGTTAATTCTTTTTACGGGGTTAAGGGTTGCCAGCCAGACGGTTAACCTAGCCCTCTTTACTGGTTTTACTACAGGCTAAGTGGGGTTTAGGAGTGCGTCAGCCAGGGTATCGAACCTCGGACAAGCATCCTACGCTGCTGCACCACCGACACAAAAGACTAAGCATCATTACATGGAATTAGACGGCAGTATGGCCTAAAGAATACACAAATTTGAAAATAATATTAACTTTGTGAATTGCTTCGAGATGAATTTTTTTTTGAAGCTGAAATAAAAATTCGTGTTAAATTGATAAGACAAAAAACAGAAGTTCAAAAAAGCATAAGTGTTTTTAGATTACAGTCCAGTGGTAGGACAGAAGCATTTGGTGATGGGAACTAGCGTTAACAACAGGTTCAACAAGGGAATATCGCTTTTTACCAATTTCATTCTCGATTAATGTACAGTCAAGATTTTGTACATTTTCATTTAGCTAGTTAGTTAGCCAAATTTCAAGTATTATTTATCAGTCGAATCCCTACAAACTAACACTTGAATATCAATATGCCCACTAGCGACCGGCCTATTCAGGTAGATAGTCACCTGGGTTCGGTTCTGGTGGGAAGTTGTGAACAGTAATTTACAGAAGGTTGGCTGTGAAGACAAATACTCCCCATCGGCTAGTGGTCGCGCTATGTCGTGAATTGGCAGAAGTTGGAATTCATCGACTGGACATTGGATCGGGTCCCAGTGTCTGAATGGTCTACGAGCTAGCTCGACTTGTAACTGGGAGGTCCTAGGTTGGAACCACGGTAGTGAGTGCGTACCCCTGAAGAGTTCCAAACTACGCTGATGAAACAGCTGTCCAGTACTCCCAGTTGGTTTTCCAATGGTTCTCTAACTGATGTCAGCTCATGATGAAATCCTGTGACCAATCAATCAAATCCCTACAAACCAATACTTGAATATTATTTATCAACTGCGTATAGTGACAAAGACGAAATTTTCAAGTATTGGTTTTGTAGGGATTTTGTTTGATTGCATGGAGGATTTCATCATGAGCTGACATCAGTTGGAGAACCACTGGAAAACCTGGGAGTACTGGACAGCTGTTCCATCCCATTTCGGGATTCTTCATCAGTGCCTGCCCACTGGCATGATTCGGACCCAGGACCTTCTGGTTACAAGGCGACCTCGAAGACCAATGAGCCACTGGGACCCGATCCAATGGCCAGTTGATTAATTCTAACTTCTGCCAATTCACGACATAGCGCGACCATTTCGCAGTGTCTTCTTCGGTGGGTTACTGCCTCATCTTCAACCTACTCTCACCCTAACCCACCCCACCTATTTTCTGATTACATGCAAATGAATGCAATGCAATGGCTGATCTCTATTTTTTCTAGGTTATTTAGCTTACCAGGGTCAATTATTCTAGGTCTAGGTAGATTTTTGTGTTCCACCACTCTAGTTGACCCTGATCTACTAGTTTGACCTATGATGTAATTGACATCACAAACAGTCATGACATGGTATTCAGTAAAGTATATCATTTTTCTTAATTGGATCTGTTGGGTCCTTAAGTTGATATAGTTAATCTCAGAGATAGTTGGGTGATTTAAATACCACCATAAACCAGGAGCAAGATTAAACGTTCTAAGAGCTTTATTTTCCCAAATGAATGTCCATAAATATGTCTGCAACTACTGAAGGACCATATTGCCACCCTATTTCTTTGTTTGTTTGTTGTATTTTATTTTGGAATTGGAATACAGTGCGCAGCTTAAACATAATTGTACACCTAGTATTATTTTATCAGATAATCCCATTTTTGTAAGTTCAGGATCACATTGGAGACCATTATCCACTTTAATAGCATGTCTGCGACGTTTTTAATACATCGTTTAACGATTGTGTAACTGTTTTGCACCTATGAAAGCTGATTGGTAGTTGAGGGACAGTGTGATTTTGGCTATGATAGTTTAGCCTCGCCTTAATCCGTTATGAGAAGTAAACAAGTGCACGCCCAATCCTCAGCAGGTGGTTGTCATAAGGGACCACAACCCCCGAGCCTTTGACTTGAAATCTCATCCGCAAGGAAGTGGAACAACGTCTGGAGCTGCGTCCCCATGGTTGACGACGATTCAAACTGGTTCCTAGGCCATTCGGTGCTTTCAGATTCCGGAGCCCATGTACACCATATGTTTAGAATAAGGGTTTCCTAGTTCTCCTAGGTAAACCTGTATGCTCAACAGTGTGACTGTGAACGCCAGAAGTCCTCAATCGCCTTTTCAATTTTGTGAGGAACACCTCTACACCTGGCTGAGGTATTTGGAGAGAGAAACGTCGAAGTCTACCCACCCTCAGCCTTAACAGGTCGTTTATCGGGGGGGGAGAGGGGAGAAGGGAGGCTTTTAGTTTTTGAATAAGTACACATTTAAACACAAAATAACTAACTAACCTTTCTACACTCATACTCTTTCTATTTAATTCTATTTGACTTTGTGTGCCAGTGCCTTCAACTGTCCCACTGGATTTTGCTAATTTTTCATCAGAATTATTTTTAAAATTCAATAACCATTGATCATCAGAATGGCCCAGTGCAATACGCATATAGTAAACCATTGTGGTTCGTGTACTGACATGCCAAAGTAGACCACGTTTATCAATCAGATCAGAGCAGGTTTTCACTCCAAATGCATCTAAACGACGTTCTGTTACATGGCCAATTCCTGGTACCTAAACAACGACATTGAAACATGGAGTTTAAAACAACTTGAAAAGAATTAAAGATGAAAGATTGATGATACGGTAAATAGATGAGAGTATGTGGTTACACAGTTTCTCGTATTTACTACACACTTGAGATTAACATTGTCCTTTAACAGACTATGTTTTAGAATAGGGATACCACGAATACCTCACAAGGTAACATCTCTGACTGCATCATCACTGGGTGACACGGGTTCGAATCTCAGAACGGATATGACAAATGCCAACAAGTTCCAAAGTTTCCTACAGATTGCCTCCAACCATCTAATAACACCACTTCTGAATGCATTGTGATGCAACTTCCCAAATAAGTGAAGTGGTCAACACGCTCCACCAACCATTTCACTCCCTATTTCTAAGCCAGGAGTCAATGTAGTCCAGTGAGTCCTGTAGCATCATCTTACATTTCACAGAGGGAGCGAATCGCATGCTAAACATTCGTAGATTGCAACTCAGGGTGTTCAGAAGACTCTGCATTTTGTCAGCATCTTCAATTAAGAGGGAGGACTATATCATCTGCATATTCTAAGTGAACGAGATTACTCCCTGGTAACAAGTCAATCCCTGAGTCGCTGAAGTCAGCAGTTAGGGTTAATTCCATTAGTACATCTATGATGAAATTGAATAGAAATGGGGATAGTGGGCATCCCTGATGGACATCACTAGTTGCCACCACTTCACATGACAACTCGCCATAAGCTCTCACCTGGCTGGTTGCGTGGGTTCAAGTAGAGTGCCTTGATCAGTGCAATATATTTTCTCGGCATTCCCTTTACAGCCAAACATCGCCAGAGTACCTCTCGGTCGACAGAATCGAATGCCGCTTTCAGGTCAAGAAATATAACGATTGTTGGACGCCGACGGTAAGTATGCCTATGTTCCGTTCCAGAATCTGTCGAAAGGGTGAAGATATGATCAATACACCCTCTTCCTGGTCTAAAGCCTGACTGGTTCTCTCGTGTTTGAACCTCCCGTGGACCGCTTAGTCTACGCATTATTATTGAGCCTAGAACTTTAGATACCATATTAGTCAAGCTAATCCCCCTGTGATTATCACAGGAAGACATATCTGCCTTCTTGTATATCGGGATAATCCATGACTTATGCCAGCCCGACGGGACTTCCTCTGATCTTCAGCCGACTCACTGTTAAACATCATTTAGTCAGTAGTAATCCGAGTAAAAAGGGAAGGTTCAGTGTGAAGCTAGAAACCATACACCCCCCCCCGTGAAAATAAAACCACTGCTACTGAAGCCTGAACCCTATGTTCCACTTGGAAGACAAAGGAATAAATAATAAAAAATAATGAATAAATAGAATG
Source organism: Trichobilharzia szidati (assembly GCA_944472155.2). NCBI lineage: Eukaryota > Metazoa > Platyhelminthes > Trematoda > Strigeidida > Schistosomatidae > Trichobilharzia > Trichobilharzia szidati. Next base: position 42,777,884 of record OX235272.1, on the reverse strand, counting down.
AGGATCTCAATGATTTATACAATCAACTTAGGTGCTAAAGATAAGAAATCAGTTAGCAGAAAACTTTTGATTTGACAGAAGCCAGAAGTAAAGAGCTACATTGGTAGTCGAAACCATCGATATTCAATTTTCGATCAGTGGATAGAAAACTAAAAACCTACCCCATCTTTCAATACTTGAGCAACTAGACAGAATAATCAATTAAAGTGTAAAATCCAACTTGACTTTCATTTTCGACTCTGCTCATGAAGAAAAGCTTTAATAAGACACCTAATAAGTCACCATCCTAATACGTAACGAAGTTAGACTAAGATGAAATATGATTCAAAATGGGTATTATTTTAACGACAGAAGACAAGAGTCAGGCAACGGATCGTTTATTGAGAAAATCAACAGATATTTATAGATCTTTATGTACATTATTATTCGTTATTGTTAGCAGAGAAGCGACGTCTTCTGATTGGTTGTTTTCTTGCTGAAGGTTATTCTGTACTACTTGTGACCGTTTCTTATTAAGTTATCCATCTATCTGCGAATCGTATCTGCCCACGTTAAGTTTGTTGTTATTGGTTGTTGAGCTTCTCAAGGTTAGGCTTTGTTCTTGTTTTTTCTCATGACCCCGATTCGGAACGTGAACATTGACGTAAATTGTTATCTACAGTTTTAGCTTGCAGATAGCTCTCACCACATTACGACTAGTTTATATGCGTCACTCACTGACTGACTGGTTTCAATATAGATCTTTGCACCGAAGTGCAGCAGATCAAGTTGATAAGCTCCATAAGGCACACAAAGAAAGACACAAGAGAGGACAAAAGCGGTTCAAAAGAACGATGATAGGTAGAAATGTGAGGGAAAAAGAATAGTAATATGCAAAAACAAGGACGTTTAATCATGACATGAAAATCTTAGAGGTTGTCGGTACTTAGTAATTGATTAATTATTATTATTCACATGCATCCCATTTCATCCTGTTTTCTACAGTCCTCTTTAGCTGATTTCACGACTGCTTTCATTTCCTCCTCTTCACACCATCTCCTACATATCACCCTTGGATCAACACCCAACTCATCGTGTTTTACGCATGTTCCACTAGGGCGATCGCGTGGCGAGCGATGTCACTCAGAGGTCTCCTCAGTGTTTTTCCGGTCTACCTCCATTTCCTTTAGAATATTTGTTGAGCAATAGGTTCTCTGTTGGTTCGTTGCACTGCAGAGTTTCTTTTTGCTAATCCCTTCTTGTCAGCCATCTGACCTTCACTATGGAGCCAAGGCAGCTGCTGATGAAAGTCTTTGGTTGCCTATTGGAAATGGCTTTGGTGACGTTTGCGTCAAATCTGTGAAACATACAGAAGCATTGACAGACTTCACATCAGTGTTGAAAATTAGAATCTTGTTGGTCATTCTGGGTGCAGCAGATTTCAACAATGATTTCGAATCAATGAAGGTTACCCTTGCCCTTCTGATCCCGGCTGAGTTTGACGCCTTCATCCATGACTCCTGTAGTTGAAACGATGCCACCTAGACAAGTGGAAGATGTCATTTCCTTCAAATTTCTCTCATTGATAGTGATTGGCCGGTAAGCATATTCATTACTTCTGTCTTCTCCTCTATAATTCACTTGAAGTCCTGTCTTCACTGCCTGCCTCTTCCTCCAGTTTGTTGTTTACCGTCTGTAGATCTTGGAGTTTACTTGACAATAAACATAAATCACCCACGAAATCCAAATCTTCTAATCTTTTTGTCTGTCCGACATATTCTTATCTTCTCATTCGCCATGCTACCACTACAATCAGGAATATCATCGAATTCATATGTTATACTGGTTACATCTGCCTTCCTGTATTATTAGAAAATATAAACATGCTAATAGCTACCCATTTGTACTGAATACTTGATTGACCACACCATACCAACCAAGTGAATTGTCCTCTTAGGCAATAATTTCGTTTAACAAATAAAATTGGTGAAAGTGATTATTATTCTTTTTGTAAAACGTTGACTTGAAATAGCAACTCCGAGCTGCTAACAGACGCGTTAATCATGAGTATGTATCGCTTGTCTATGCCAACAATGTATACAACGACTAATCAATCTCTCAGCTCACAGCTTAAGCGAGAGCACACCAGAGACGAGACGGAAACTAACAGTATACTTTAAACAATAACATAGATTTCAAAAATTCACCAAGTATACGTCACTTAGTCTATAATCATGATCAGTAAAATAATGAGAGTTATTTCATGTAGGCTAATTCTAATTGGTTAATTTCCAGACTGGATATCGATCACTTTTGTAGGCCAATTCTGATTGGTTTATTTCCAGACTCGACATATTAGTGACATAATATGAAAAAGAAATAAAACTCTGTTGAACATACCTTCCTCACGGGCATACTTTGCATAAATTTATCTACAGCCTCCAGTGTATTAGGAATTTCATATTGTCCACATGGTTTTATCCAATCAGATGCGATTTTAGCGATCAAAGTATTTGGACCAATACCTAATTACAATATAATAACAGTAATGACTGAATTAATGTATTATTCATATTATTTTGCTATTTTCAAATTTAAAACATAAAATTATTAAATTTTCTGAAGTAAATACGATTAGTAACATGTAAAAAGCCAGATATGAGGATAAGCATTGATAATTTTTTATGGTGGCGGTGCCATATGGCGAAGTGTAAGAAATTAGAAGCCATGTATTCCGACTAAGTGATGGACTGCTCACCGCGTAACATGAATACCGAAAAAGTACATCGTACTCATGCAGCCAGGCAAGAGCCTACGGACAGTTGTCATCCAAAGTCACGACAACCAGTGGTATTCGTCAGGGATGCCCATCTGTCCCTAATTATGTTTAATTTAATCATATATGTAATAAGCGAATAATCCAACATTGATTTCAGCAAATTAGGGATTGGCTTGATAAATGCAGTTGATATAGTCTTCCAAAGGCCTTGAACAGAAATCTTCGAAGGTTCGCCATTCGACTTGCTCCTGTCAAATGTAAGATGATGCTAAAGGACTGGTCTGCACAGACTCATAGCTTAAAGATAGGGAGTGAAGAGGTCAGTGGAGCGTGTTGACCACTTCACTTATTTGGGAAGTTGAATTAGCCCCCAACAGGCTGGTTGCTGGCGAAATCTCTGCACAAATAAAAAAACTCTCATGTGGTATTCGCCAAATTAAGCCATCTCTGACATTCGATCAAAGGATGTGTGTACTGCTGAAAAGTCGGCTCTGTCCTCCTTTATGGCACTGAGAAATGACCATTGAAAGCAGAAGACATGAAAAGACTAGCTGTCTTTTAATATAGGAGTCTGCGTTCTATCTCGCGTGTTAGGTGGTGTAATAAGGTGAGAGTAGTATCGAGGTTATGCATAGTGTTAGGTAAGGAGAAAAAGTCAATGTTACCTAACATATGACCAGGTTTTAAAATAGCTAGTGGTGGTCAAATCAAAGCTTGGAATCAGTCCATGAAATTTCTGACAGTTAGTTTGAGCCAACCACATATGGCGGGCGTAGACTGTCTGGTCGAGGTCCTCAAGATTCTAAGAACCAATGATTGGAGACTATTGGTGATATGGCTCAAAATCGTTCTCAATGACTGGAACAGATGCATTCACTCTCTGTGATCTGCCATACCCAAAAGAAAACCCTTAATTTTTCCGCCTTTGTGTGCTATTTGTAGTGTAGCAACTTGAACTTCTGCACTTCTATGTACAGATCAGTGTTGAAACTCAGTCAACCAGTCGGTCGTAAAATGCCAGTGTTAATCTCTATCTCTCACAAAGTAATTATTAAGCCTTAGTTGTCTCAACTGACTGACTGCGTTTCAACATATAAATTTGCATAAAAGTGTAGCAGTTCAATTCACCACACCAAATACAGCACACAAAGATAGAGAACTATGAGAAGCACAAATGTTCTGGAGAAAGAACAGTAACATTAAAAGGCATAAAGGTTTAATAGGTATGGGAGATCAAAAAAAAGAGTGAATGCATCTGAGCCAATGAGAACGACTTTAAGCCACATCACTCATAATCTTCAGTTGTTGAAGTTCAGCATGTCTGTAGGCTAGTTAAATTGCTCTTCAAAGTGTTTTTGCAGTCTTCCCTCCTGACAGTTAATTAAGGCGCCGCTTACCTCAAAGAGATTACCTCTCATATCATTCTTTTTTTACCATGCGCTTCCATAATAACCCTAAATAACTAACTGTCCAGTGTTACCTACCACCGATACCTTTTCCATCGTATTCGCTTTTGCACCAAGTTGCCAGCCACATATATACATATACTGTATGACTGCTTATGATACTATGCAATTTTCGAGATTGAAGTAAGCGCAGCAGGATTCGAACCCAGGACATCGCGGTCGAAAGTCGAGTGTTTAAGCTAAAGTACTACAAGAGGACCATAGTAGTGAAAAAACGATTAACGAATGTTTATTAATTTAATTAAATGCCAATAAATTTGTCATAAAACCAACCAGATTCCTATGAATTTACTTAAAATTAACAAATAAATCATCTGATTGACTTCAGCGACACTTGTCTTCGCTCCATACTGAAGATCGCATAATTGCCTTGTAAGGATTATGCGGAAACGAACTCTAGGAATGAACAACCAAAACACCTATGGCCCAATGAGTAAATTTGTATAAGATAATGAAGATAGATTGGGTATACACTGAGGAGACCGCTAACTGACGTAACGCACCAGGTTGCAGAGTGGAAACCAAAAAGGGAAACGATAAATTTGACGTTGAACTGACAGTGACATGGAGGAGGAGATCAGAGCTTATGGATAACCGTGGAGCCAAGTAAAGAGGACGACAGAGAACAAAAATTAAATTGAGATATGCTGCTGAAGACCTATCTTCCAGTCGCGACCCAAAGGAATAATAATGACAATTGGCTAGGGAACCCTTGAAAACCAGGGAGTACTGGACAGCTGTTTCATCCTAGTTTGGGAATCATCGGCAGTACGCACCCACGTGCGAGGATGGATGTCCCACCTACAACAATGGTTGCGGTCGCGCTAAATCAAGAATTGGTGGAAGCTGAAATTCATAAGGCCACTGAATCGGGACCCATTGGCTGAATGGTAAACCAGCTTGCCTTGTAACCAGAAGGTTCTCAGTTCGAACCCTGGCAGTGGGTGCGTACTGCCAATGATTCCCAAACTAGGATGAAACAACTGTCCAGTACTCCAATGCTGGTTTTCAATGGTTCTCTAACTGATATCAATCCGTGATCAACTCGTAAAAACAAAACTAACCCTTACAAAACAAACTATAGAAAATAATGATGATATCAAATACCACTTAACAAATACTCTACATGAATTGAGAACATTTCCTGAGTAGTGAAATAGGAATAAACTCACCAGCACTACATGTAAGACGTGTAGCACAAAAGACACGAAATCGCATCTCTCGAACTGCTTCCCATGCTGATACACCGAATACTCGACGACCAGATTTACAAAACAAACCACATTCATCACAGACAGCTAATTCAGGATCAAAATATTTCGGTTTTGAATTGCTAAGAGAGGATTCATCCAGCGTTTTAACTTCTTGGCAGGAATTGGAATTGCTTTGTGAGTTATCATCACCCGTGGATGGTTTCAGCTGAAGATAGGTAGAACTATTGTTTAGTGTTTTAGACTCTGTATTCTTAGAACGTGATTGACAGCTACAACAGACAATAATACACATAGTATCAAATTACTTTTTGAATAATGTCATAAAGGTGAACAGAGAAACAGTTAAATTATGTAATATTGAATGGAAAATAAACAGAAGTGTATTAAAAAGTAAGCTGATAGTGTACTCTATTCTTCGAGCACAAGAAATATCGTTCACTTGCATAAGAAACAGATAATTAAATGACAAGACAGCTGGTGTTGATAAAGATATAATAAAGGGATACTAATATTTGCAAAACTATAGCTTTCTTCTCTGTGGAAATGGTCACCATCAAGAATGAAAATGAGCTAGAAAACTGCTGAAAGACACAAACCAAGGAATATTAATAACTGCTGTTTCATCCTAGTCGGGACTCTTCGTGAGTACGCACCCACCAGAGTTCGAACCCAGGACCATTCGTTTTCAAAGCGAGCTTGTACAGCATTCAACCATTGAGACAAAATCCAATTGGCCATGAATTCCAACCTCTGCCTACTGATTCGCCTTGTAACCAGAGGGTCGCGGGTTCAAACACCAATGGGTGCGTACTGATGAAGAGTCCCAAATTAGGACGAACCAGCTACCCAGTGCTTCTTGGTTTTCCAATGGTCATCTAGCTGATGTCAGCGCATGGTGAAATCCTGAAACCAATCAAACCCCCTGCTAATCAACACTTGAAAAAGGCAAAAAAGTGACACAATTCGGTCTTTTCCTTCGAACAAGCTCTGTTTATTCACATTATAATACAACCTATCCATGTATTTAGATGACAGCTTGTGTTATCAGTAAACAGAAGTTGCGAAAAGTGAAGATTCTGATTCACTAACTAATTGATCGCATATCAACGTGAAACCAAACTATCCTGGAGTCAATCCAGTTTGCATTTAGGCATGAGTACTGTTGAATACTACCAAATCAGAATGAGACAGTCCCTGGGTGTCACTAACCTTTCAATAATTTTCTAGATGTAACGATAAAACTTGGGCACTGTAATAGAGTATAATTCCATGATGGATAAAGTTTGTTTTGATAAAGTCTCACAGTGTTATACAGTAATATTTACTGATCACCACGTTTCGAGCACAATTTATTACTGCTGCTCATAATCATATCAAAGCATTCACATAACTGCTTTCAAACTTCGTTTATATAATTCCATTATTTCTCATCTCTCCATTCGATTGGTAGTAATATTTCCTATATCTCTGGTATTAGCGATGAGTGATTCCTATTGCACGCGCTGTGTGTGTGGATTCAATGAACAAAGATTCAATAATCAACCACTCTCTCTACCTCCATCCATCTATATTACTTTTCAGAACTGTAACTCTATCCCACTGTATTCTATGGTTGTGCGTTAATCCTGGTTGCGTAATAGCTGAGTTTTTTTCTAGATTGCTTATCATCATGGGGTCAATCGCATTCTACAATTGGTGAAATTCTTATGTTCCGATAATCTAATCACCTCCGATCTACTGGTTTGACCTATGTGGTTGACCTCACTCATATTAATTGCAAGCTATTTTGTAAATTATATGATTTTGTCTAGTTGGATCAATAGATTCCTTTAACCTACAGAGATTGTCCACTCTGAGTGAGTTTGTAGGTTTAAATGACACCCTACTAATAAATAATTAAGTTGTTCTCACAGTTAAATCTGACTTTTGTGTTTATCTCAGTGTGGAGGTATATTTTCAAAAGTGACCAGTTGGTTATGGTGTCAAGTCAGGAAGCACATTGTAGTTACGATGTCCTCCATGTTAACCTCGGACGAGCAGCTCACTTGTCGATTTCCATTGGGATTCCAATCGAGCAATGGCTTGCATTGAGCGCGATGTCATTCGACAGCCTTCTCAACGTATGCCCGATCCATCTCCATTTCCTTCTATATATTTATGAACAATAAATAGGCTGTTGGTTGATTGGTTTTCAGCCAGAGTTTCTTGTTGCTAATTATTTCTGGGAGGTTGGCTGGCCAGAGCGGAGGCTGTCACGTTAGATAACAACCACAAAACACTAACACTCTGTTATTATTTCTTATTATTTTATTCCTTCACGTTCCCAGTGGAACAAAGGGCTTCGAAATACAGGCTTGAAGTTTCGGTAGCGGTGGTGTTTATTTTTACGGGGTGGGGTTGCTAGTCTCATGCCCTCTTAACCAGTCTTATCCCAGGCTTAGCGAGATAAAGGAGTGCGTCGACAGGGGGAGATCGAACCCCGGACCACATATGTGGTTGGTGAGCATCTTGCCGCTAAGCCACCAACGCAACACTCCGTTATACCACTTGCAAATATACTTGGCTTTGCTTTGTTCAAACAGTCTATTAATTTTATAGCTAAAGGAACTTTAAAAGAAAGGACATACGCCTTAAAAAATGCACCTCAGAAAGATAATAACAATTAGGTTATATTTGCTAATCAAAAGATATAATCTGAAATAAGGACAAGTGATCTCATTAAAAAACGTATTCGTCTTGTGTAAACAAAACCTACTTGCTGAGAATTAGCACTTCATATTATCACTGGACGAATGCAAGGCTGCACTTGCTTGCTTGCTTTATAAATTATGTTTTATACGAATAAAGACTGTTTAATGATGGAATTAGTTTGAGAAAATTAATTAATAGCAACACAACCATAGTGTGTGAAACTATATGTTAAGCAGTTAGTGGCATCTGTAGGGAAGCACTAGACCTATGTCTCATGATTTTCAGGCATTATATATACAACTTCCAGAGGACTAATTCCACTTCAGAGACTTGGGTCAGAGTTACTGAATAAAAAAATATTAAAAGTGTTGCATCTGAATTATTCAGGCAACAACTGAGCATCTGTATGACTGTATTGGATATATCATGGAATAACTGGTTCGAACATAGAACTTTACACAGAAGTACACTAGTTTTGAAGGTGACACCCTTCAGGTAGAACATAAGGGAAGACAAAAGAGATTCAAAGTGAACAGTAATAAGTAGAAATGCGAGGGAAAAAGAACAATAACATGGAGGAAAATTAGGAGTTAACGGATACGTGAGATCACAGAGAGTGGATGCACCTGTGTCACCGTCGAGAACGATTTTAAGCCATATTTCCAATTGTCTAAAACCATAAGTTCTTAAAATCCCGAAGACCCCAACCAGCCAGTCAGTCTACATCTCCCTATGCAACTGGTTCAGAATAACTTTCAAAGATTTCTTGCACTGATTCCAAGCTTTTTGTTGACCATCACCAGCTCTTCTCCAACCTGATCCTATGTCAGTTAACATTTCCCATTGAGGAAGGCGACGGTTATTATTATTATTATTGTTCCCTTGGGTTTCTAGTGGAACATAGGGCTTCAACTGCACGTCTCCACTTGCTTCTGTCTTCTGCTGTACTTTTCACTTGCATCCATGTTAGTCTATACTGTGTCAAATCCTCTTCACACGATCTCCTCCATGTCACCCTTGGACGTCCCACTCGTCGCTTCCCTTTCGGGTTCCACTCGAGCACTGGCCTGACGCGCGATGTCACCCAGCGACCTCCTCAGCGAGTGAGTGTCCAATCCATCTCCACTTTCTCCTGCATATTTGTTGAGAGATTGGTTCCTGTTTTGTTTGTTCCCATAGTTTCTTATTGGTGATTCTTTCCACCCATCTGATCTTCAGTATAGAACGAAGACAGTTGTTGATAAAGGTCTGCAACAGGCTGTTGGAAATATTCTTTGTGACCCGCCGCCAAGTTTCTGATCCATCCGTAGAGAAGAACTGACTGACTTGACGTTTGTATTGAAAATCCGAATTTTGTTGTTGATGCTGAGTGACGAAGATTTCCAGATTGGTTTCAGGTTGATGAATGTGTTTCTCACATTCCCGATTCTCGATTTGACATCCTTGTCCGTTCCTCCTTTAGTTGAGACAATGCTCCCTAGATAAGTGAATGAAGTAACCTCTTTCAAATTCCTCCCGTTGATGGTGATTGGCGCTGGATGTTGCTGCTGTTGTTGTTGTTGTTGGTTGGTTATTTTCGTAACCTCCGTCTTGTCTATGTTCACCTGCAGTCCTGTCTTTGCTGCTTCTTCAACCAGTTTGTCGGTTTTCGCTTGTAAAAGGCTACGGTTAAGCATGTGTAACACATGTCCTGCACATCTCAATCGATGTAGTTCCATAACCTCGCCAACTGACCTTTCTTCAGTCACTTTACTTTTATTCTAACACAACACATCAACTTAATGATAATTTTATTTTTGTGGAATGCATAATTATTGTAGACAAGTTGTAAATCAATGAGAACTAATGATTCATTGGTTCTAAATTTGCACTACCTGTTGCAAACGATAGTTTTGGTTTAATGAGTGAATATGAAAGTACATCGAAAGTATATATATGACTCTTGAAATAATAATATAAATTCTAAAAATATATTTGTGATGATTACAATCATAGTTAAACATCAAGCGACAAAATACTGGTCATATTCTTCATAAAACAGTTCATAAAATGGGTAAATCTAAGAAATGGGTTGTAGAATTAATAAGACTAGTAGGCGATTAGAAAATTACTCATTTTCCTTTATTATTTATTCTTGTTATTTTATTCCTTTACGTTCCCAGTAGAACACAGGGCCTCAAGCTATAGCTCCAAAGTGTCGGTAGCAGTGGTGTTTATTTTCATACGCAGTGAAGTTGCAAGCCTCATGCCCAAGTTTCCATCTTTACCGGTCTTATTACTGGCTTAGCAAGGTTTAGGAGTGCGTCGGCTGGGGATAAGACCCCGAAGCACATGCGTGATTGGTGAGTATTCTATCGCTGTACTACTGACGCACAAAAGACTACTCAACAAGGTGATAATTATGAGGACACTGTAAAAACTTCTATTGAATTAGATAAACAAAGGTGATAAGTCAGATAATACCGGAAACTGTTAAAAGTAAAAAAAACTGTGACACCGATTGACATAATAAGTGGAGGATATACACAAATTGAATAAACGAAACCAACAATAAGTGGGGATTATAACAGTTTAGCACAGATGGATATAACACAGCTCTGGTTTTGCTGTTTTGATGGTCAAAGCTTCAGTAACACGAATCAGAGAGAAGACGTAATGATCTTGGCAGATTACTTTTCGCCCTATAGATAGCCTCTGAAGGAAAAGATTCTCGAGATGAGATATGTATAGCTCTACATCAAATTCTTTGTAACCACACAGGATAGTTGTTGTACCATTTTGAAAGAAAAACCCGCATCGAACGATCCATATACCTAGCTCCACAGGAGTAGGTAAACAGGTGGACACACAAACAGAGCTGGTTAACTGCAGAATATTGTCAAAAAAAATTATTGAACAGTAACTGTCGAATGGAAAACTCTACTCATAACAGTGCGACAGCCAATCTCCTTTAGAGGGACTGTGTCGTATTTTTTGGGGGTGGGGTTCTTATCAAAATTCTCACATTGATACGTATTTTTGTTAATTTCCTTTTAATTGTATTAACTGTACACCTCTTTCTAAGATTTATAAATTACATAACCTATTTTATCGTTTGATGTTTAACTACGATTATATATCACACAGTAAACATCAGGATTATTTACTGGATGACGAGATTTAGACATCAATTATTAATTGTTCTTAATCATATTATCAGTTATAACTGCACAACTTTGAAACTCCATTTTTCATAGTTTTACTATTTCCTGTCCGTCGTAGGGGTAGTAGAATTTTTCAGATATCTGAGACAAGTGTTGAATCATTCCTACTACACATGTTTGCAGAAGATTCGTTCCTATCAAGTACAAAAAAAATTTAGTAAAGACACTCAGCCTCAGAGTTAGCGCTATATGCTCAGAAGAAGTAATTGAAGATGAATTGAGCATTGTATTTGATACTTTGATTGAAAATAGCTATCCCGACAAATTTATCAAGAAACACATGACAAAGAAAGCGGAAAAGGACTACTTACTATCCGTTAACAAGAAGCCTTCTTACATACGACTGCAATTCAAGGACGATATAGCAAGGGAAATAATTACGAAGAAATTAAGAAAATCAATTCAAAGAACTTTTAATGCTGGCAAACTACATGACTTATTCTCTACACGGCTGATGGTGCTACCTCGACTGAATGATGAAGTACCTAGACTAACCACTTAAAATTGTATCTATAGATTCAACTGCGCTTGTGGTGGAGCGAGTTATATTGGCCATTGCTCTAGGAACTTGATTTTTCGTGCTCTCTCGGGAACATCTCTCACTATGGCTAACTAAAGGTGCAGTGAAAACCATCAACAGTTCAATATTAAATCACTTGGTCCAAACTGGCCACGAAGCCAGCATGAGTGCCAAATGAATTGCCAAAATCATCGAAGCACCGCATGCTCCAAACAGTAGAGGCTATTGCAATTCGCCTTAAACAATCAGTACTCTGTGAGCAAAAGAAACAAGTTCAGCCCCTACTACTGCCCTGACCAGCCTTCAGTAGAGACTATAAGTTCATGAATTTGTGATATTATCTTTCCTAATTATTCTGATATTCAGCTTATTTTATGTTGATGCTATTGAAATGTATTCTATTGATTTGATATTATTTAAACATTATTCCTGATAATAACACTAATTCATTCACTATAATGTATACATAACTGCAGAACCTGATGATGAAGTTATCGAAAGGAGTATTCTTTGTTCAGTATCGATTCTTTTGAAAATAAAGCTTCCGATATCAATCTCTCCTTCCACTAGGTTATATTAGAACTTAGAACTGTCATCTTATCCCATCCTATATTGCATGCATGGTTGTGTATAATTGCAATCAGTGAGTACTATAGCTGAACTATTCTCGAGATTTATTAATCATTGTCCTCCACTAGTCTGATTGATCCCCGTTCTACCACTTTGAAATGACAGTCACTGTAAGGTATTAAATAAACTGTATTATTATTCTGTTTAATATGCTCCGCAGGATTGATTCTTTAACCGACCTAGTTTATTTCCAAGTGAATTGATGAATTTGAATATCACTTTTATGCCTGCATTGTTAAGAATTCTATGTGTGGTTTCACAGGGTTCCATCTTTATATATATGGAAGTACTACTGATGATTAAAATTTCCTACTGTCGATATTGGCATCTTTCTGGATTGTTTCTTTGTCATGCATGCGGTCATTTTTATAATTATTATCAATGGTACTGTGGTGAGAGCTGTCTGCTAGCCAAATTGGTAGACAGTAATTTGCGTCAATGTCTACGTCCCCAATATTGGTAGTGAGGAAAATAAGAACAAAGACTGATTCAACAACCAACCACAGCAAACTTTGCGTAGGCGGATACAATTTCCAGATAGATAATCTGACCTTCAAGAAACGGCCACAAAGAGATGAAAGATTAACTTTCAGTGAGAAACAACCAATCAGAAGACTATGTTTGTCTGCTAACAATAATCTATAATAATGTACATGAAAAGCTATAAATGTCTGTTGATTTCCCTAATAAACGATCTGTTGACTGGTCCTTGTCTTCTGTTGTTGCAGTACTATTATTACTAGTGATAATAATAATATTCTATAGTTGGTATTGTAAGGATAAGTTTTGTTTTTACGAGTTGATCACGGATTGATATTAGTTAGAGAACCATTGAGATCCACCACGGAGTACTGGACAGCTGTTTCATACTAGTTTGGGAATCATCGGCAGTATGCACACACACCACTGGGGTTCGAACCCAGGACCTTTCGGTTACAAGGCAAGCTCGTGGACCATTAAGTCACTGGGACTCGATTTAATTGCTCATGAATTCTAGCTTTTACCAATTCGTGATTTAGCGCGCGCCCCCCTCCCCAATCACATTTCATGATTGAATGAGGGCTTGTAACGCGACGTGATTGCCCAGACTAAATACTGAAAATGAGAATTAGCTAAAGCCTCAAAGGCAAAAGAATGAAGACAAATCAACTCACACATGAACCATCTTATTAATTTCAAAAAGACTTTCGACACGGTCACTTTTTGAAAATTTTATTAGCCTTTCTGTAAAACAATAATCCAAAAAGTAATTTGGCCCATTTATGTGACAATTAAATACTACAATCGACAATTATACCATAAACACTGAAAACACTGAGGCTGTCATCCGATTACCGAAGTTAACCAACTTTCGACCTAGCGAGTATTTTTATGGGTGACCACCACCAAATGGGAAGCTAGTAACTGACTGACTGGTTTCAATGTAGAACTTTGCTCCGATGTGCGGCAGTTCAAGTCGACACACTTCACTTAGCACACAAAGCATGAGAAGAAATTAAAATGAAATGCAAAACAGAGATATGAGGCAAAAAGAACAGTAATAACAAATAACAATATAGTTTCACTGGGTATTATAAGTCAAAAGGAGTGGACCCATCAGCGCCAGCCGCTGAGAACGATTTTGAGCTATATTACCACAAATTGTCTCCAACCTTCATTGATTTTTATCGTTCCAAGGACCCCAACCACCAAGGAAGTCTACACCTTCCTACGTGGCTGGCTGGCTTAAACTAACCGTTGTGGATTCTACTGACTAATGAAGCCATATTTTCCTTTGACCACCACTGGCTAACTCTTTTCCATCCTGTTCCATCCTATGTCAGCTAACATTGCCCGTCGAGGAAGGCGATACTACTGAAGCATTAGCGCTTAAAGCTTCAAGTTTTATATTCCGATCACAAACGCAAAGGACTTAAACAAAATAATATCCAAAGTAATAGCTTAATTTTCTGAAGACAAAACGCGAAACAAACTAACAAACAAACAAAATTACCGGCAAACTAGCATAGGTGCTCCAGGTGCAGATCTTGGCCAAAATGTACGTCGTTCAACAGGGAATTCACAGCGTTCCGTTAAATGATCTGTTAAATCCAGGTAAGCTTCATCTAGACTAACAGCAGAGAATGGTATAACATCTGATTCACAGGAATCTTCTGTTGTCGTATTCTTTTCTGTAGAAGCATATTCCATTAATACACCACGGACTACACGACTAGTAGCGATGTATTTACTAAAATCACACGGGATAATTTTCAATTGGGGACAAAGTTTTTTGCCTAGAAATCCAGGTAGACCAGCGCGTACACCATATCGTCGAGCGATATAATTACTGGTGGACTATTTGACGAAAAAAAGGAAATAAATAAATGAATTAATTCCATTGCGAGGTTGGGGAATTTCACAGTTAAAGAAAAAATTATAACACCATTTTGAAAAGAATCCTATTTGTATAGATTAGAATTTCTACTGCTTTTCTCTTTTGAACTCTAATTATACGATTTTAGGAAGAAATACTTAGAGCGAACAATTGTGGTTTCAATAAATTCCTCTTCAGGCTCTATAATTATAAATCCATTAATTTAAGGATAGAAGACATAGATAGGAGACGTAGTCGAGCTCGACTTCGGTTGCAATTAATACCAGAAGACCATCTCCTTGCATACAGAAGAAGTATGTTCAACCTCTATGTTTACCTTGGCCTACAATAAAGCCAACAAATCCTCTATAAACATTACCACTATAAATTCCATTCACAATTTTCTCTTCTTTTCTTCTTCTTCTATTCCTCTGTTTCATTGACAAACGTTCATTTTCGAATTTTTTGATTTCATGACCTTTCTTATGATTTTATTTCCTTAGGTTTAAATAGTGCTTTTCTAACTTCATTATATTCATTCTTATTATTATTTGACAATCATTCACCAATAGTACTTGTAATTTTACACCATATCATCGTTATTATTTTACAATCATTCTTATTTCCGTTATTTTCAACCTTGAACTTATGTCTAGATCGCCCCATTCTTTGGTTTATCTTCATATTGTCTCACACACCCTGATTACACTCACTCTCGAAACCTGTATTTCTGTTGAGTATATTTGTATATATTCACACACATCATTAAATTAAACTATTTCATCTCATTTTATCTTATGTTCTCATTGGCCATGCATATCAAAATACTATTTGACTATTGTTCCATCCCATCTTACTTATATTTGTTCCACAATACACTTTCTGATATGATTCCAATTTGCCTTTACTGGCTGGCTGTTGTATGCTTAAATTTATTAATGGATTTTTAATTGTAGAGCCTGAAGAAGGAAGAATTTATTGAAACCACAATTGTTCGCTCTAAAAATTTTGGTTCTGAATAAATTATGGGAAAATTCAATACGATATTACTCAGTTATTAAGTCTGATTGTTTAAAACTACATACTACTGGTTGACTGAGGTCAGTAGTCTCACCAACCAGTAATACTTGCTAGCCAAATCAAAGTGATCTACATAACCGGACGGTAGTTCCACTTATTTGGCGTCGGGTTCATCATCGGTGTATCCGATTCGACTCAGTTCAAGGAGTGGAAACAGTTCAAACTAACCAATTTTTGGCTGGCCACTCGGAAGAACTTCACAATTCGCAGTATAAACAGCACACTACTTGTTGACGTGAGTCGTATAGGACTACTCACCTCAATCAATCAGTAGTATATGTTTAGTTTTATGCAAATATGCTTGCCCTCGTAATTATCCATTTATCGTATCAAGCATATCATATAGTGTGATCATATAGCCTTCGTAATAGTGTGTACATTCTAAATTGCTAACCGTGAATGGGACTCAATTGAGCGGAGTATCGAAACGTAGAGATCAACTTTCTTGTCCGTCACGCTAGGGGATCATACGTGTTATTAAAATCTTTCGTCAATACATGGCTGTAATCTTTGGCTAGATATGACAGTGGGCATGTTTAGCTAGAACACTAAAAGCCCATACTTCAGTTATGCGGTACATATGTCTTGATACCTGAAGATAAAACTGCACACTACTGTACATGTTTATTTAAAAACCTTATGAGCACTTCCACAAATAGAATTGTAATTATAATTCAAATAGCTAAATGAATCCAAATCAATAGTTGTTATGCACAATAAATCAAGATGACACATTTTAGTCATCTTTACCTATAAAAGACAGTTCAGTGAAAAAATTTAAAGGTGATATGGCACCTGAGATTTTGAAAAACTGCTTATCTAGATCACACTGAGAAAAGCCTTCTTTGCAGCTGAGCTACGGATCAAGTTATACAGTGGACAAATGATCATCAATGGATGTGTGAAGGATAAACTGCCGTTTTGGGACAATTCAATGTGTTCTCATTAATTTTACTTGTCCCTGTGTAGCTAGTTATATTGGCCGCAAAAAGTGCACACTTCCCAACTGCATCTCTAAATACTACAGGATGTGGTTAGCAAGAGGACAGTGTGAGACAATTACTAGCTCAATTCTCAAGCACTTGGTGAAATCAAGCCACGCAGGTCCCCTAGAGTCAGCCTTCAGGATCATCTATAAGATGAGACCGATTGGGACAAAGGGTGTTAGGATTCGTCATTTGTGTATGGCGGAGGAGCTGGCGATTCGTCATATAACGCCGAAGTTTGTAAACAGAAAACATTTGTTCAGTCTCTTATTCCACAATGTTCTTAACGTCTTCATAAATCGTTCCCAGTGATTTTTTTAATTTTTTTATTCAATAAATAGTTTGCCTTTAATTTTAATAATTAGTTCACTATTACCACTCTCACATGTTCCTTTTGCACATTTTCTCACCTTCTTCACATTTGTTGAATGGACACTCAGTTACTTTTAAATCACAGAAAATACCCATTAAGTCATGAAGAAAATAAAAGACAAATTCAGCGAATTTACAAGCTCACCCTGTAATCAGCAGGTCCTGAGTTCGAACCATAGCCTGGGCGGCTGCGTACTGCTGAACAGTCCCAAGAAAAGACAAAACGGCTAAACAGTACTACCTGCTGGCTTTTTAATGATTCTCAAACTGATGTCAGCTCATGACCAAACCCTTTGGTGGCAGATGTTTTCTCCTGATTTAAGACATTCATAATATATATATATATGCAGCGCGTATCCAAAACAGTATGTCAGGCACACAGAGACAGCAAGTCTTGAAGATAAATCAACTATCGCTTAGCTAAAGTAACGAGATTCCAATGCGCTTAGATCCTCTAACTTCCTTCATCATGACCTTTAGCGTAGGAATCAAACAACCATCTATGAACCTTCCTACTCTAAGAGCTAAACGATTTTCAGTCATTTTTCAACGTCTTCCAAATATGCTAGTGAACAGAAAAGACTATCCATTGCAGGATATTGTAATAGCCTCCTAGAATCAAAAATAAACTTTTAACAACCGAAAATATTCCAAACAAAGCTTTCTTCTAACATAAATGTTAATTTTTTTTAAATAAAAAACAAGCAAACATTTTATATATATTCTACTTACTAGCATACTGTTGCTGCCAACAGCGACTGGATGATGTCGAAGTTCAGGTTGATCACGTATTTCAACAGCTGCATAAAATGCATCCATATCAACATGTACTATGCAACGTGATAAACGTCTTCTCTCCTGCAGATTTTTCAGTATAATATCCGCCTTGAGAAAAAGATAACAAAACATGAATAGATATATTTAACACATAAGAAGCATAAGTAAGTTAACAGTTAGCCAAGACGTGAAAACAGCTACAAATTTCCAACAGTTCTTAAGGATATAGTAAAAGTTTAAAAATAACAGATAAAGGTTTAATCACAAGGTGACATCAGTTAGAGAACCAATGGAAAACCAGGGAGGGAACCCCTCCGGAGAGCCCACCAACCGCCAGGGTTCGAACCTATGACCTTTCAGTTACTAGACGAGCTTGCAGAACATTCAACCATTGGAACCGAATCCCAAGGCTGACCCATAAAATTCAAATTCCTGCGAATTTGCGACAGACAGAAATAATGCAACAACCACCCGGTGTCATCAATGAGTAGCTGTTCTCTTACTTGATTTAGTCAACCCTGCTAGTTACGATTTCTCAATCGAACTCCAGCTAACTTGCTGTACAGTGTCAGTCACTAGTCAGAATCAGATTAATTAGCAAGTGTTGTTTTGGTCAAAGCTATAATCAATCAAATCCCTACAAACCGATACTTGAAAAATAATGGATAGTCAGCAAACAGACATAGACATCTTATATTCACCTTGAGGGCTTATCTTTTATCTCTTATTACAGCACTTAACAAAATCCAGTTATATTATTTCTACCTAATTTGCCTTCAAATTGATCTGTAGTAACTTAGACAGACATTGCAGTGCTTATTATTATTATTATCATCATCCCTTAGGGTTCCAAATGGAACAAAGGCCTTCATCAGCACACCCCAATTTCACCCTATTCTCTGAAGTCCTATTTAGCTGGCTCCATGACCGCCCATAAGCACGCATCTCATCTTCACACGATCTCCTCACAATATCACCCCCATGACCTGTGCCCAATTTGTCGTTTCCCATTCGGATTCCACTCGAACGATGGTCTGGAACGCCATGCCACTCAACGATCTCCTCGGCTAATGGGAGAGTGCAACCCGTGGGAAAGGCTTTTCATGACGCGTGTGTCAATTCTCTGAACTATACAGAAGCACTGATTTGACATTAATGTTGAAAAGGCCTATTTCTGATTCCATCGGAAGAGGACATATTGGTTGACTGCATTTTCCAAGGCTTTCAACAGCCATGGGAGTACTGGACAGCTGCTTTGTCCTAGTTTGGGACTCTTAATCAGCACACACCCATTGAGGTTCGAACCCAGGACCTTCTGGTTACAAGGCTAGCTCGTAGACCATTAAGCTACTGTGCGTCGGTGGCACAGCGGTTTGGACGCTTGCCGACCGTGCATATGATCCGGGGTTCGATCCCCCCTGTCGATGCGCTCTTTTAGCTCGCTTAGCCAGTAATAGAACTGGCAAAGAGGGAAGGTTGGACATGAGGCTAGCAACCCCATCCTGTAAAAATAAACACTGCTACAGAAACTTCAAGCCTCTAGCTTGAAGCCCTATGTTCCACTGGGAACGTGAAGGAAAAATTTAAAAAATAAATAAAATTCAATAGCCGTCGTCACTAATTTCAACGAAGAATAGGTTTGTTTTTTTATATTTTTTTCGTATGCTTTCAAGTTTCTGTAGCTATTCGGTTGGTTTTCAGGAGGAAGAGTTGCTGGCGCTACCCGCAACATTCCCTGACTCAGAAATCGCTAGAAGGCTAGGCGAGGTTATCTCGTTATCGTTATCATACTAGGAAAAAAGTAGAATCAATGAAACTAGGTCAACAGCAAAGACTAAAGTGAATACAGTACACAAGCAGGAATGCAAGATGCAGCTTACCTCAGCTTCACCAGCTTTTAACATGGCTGGAGTAAGTGATTTTACAATTTTTAACTTTTGTTCAATTTGTTGACGAAGAGATTTTTCCCTTCTCAATTCATTTTCATAAAATTTTGATCCTATTATAATAAAGTACAAAAAAAAAAACAATGGAATTACTTTAGAGATGAAATTTGAGGTCTGCCATAGAAACTACAGTAATTTATATCAATGGAAGACAAAAAGACCGGTCTATTATGTGACAAGTGAGATTGTGTTCCAGAGACTCACTAGCCAAAAGTGTACGGAGAACATTTTACGCAGCAAACTTATGTTTGTCACTTTCTAGTCGACAAATGATTAAGATTTTCAAGTATTGGTTTTGTAGGGATTTTGTTTGATTGCATGGAGGATTTCACCACACTACGCACCCACCGGATTCGAACCCAGGACCTTCTAGTTACAAGGCGAGCTTGTAGACCATTGAGCCACTGGGACCCGATCCATTAAATGATTAAGACTCAAACGAAGGATCAGCTAGATGGTTTCGCCACATCTATGTGTATTTACTAATTCAACAATTATGTTGGGCGTACTACTAGACAGTTTAGCCAAACTTGTTACTGAACATCTCCCATCGTTGCTTTTGATAAAGGACAGAAAAGAGCTGCATTTTTTTCACATTTAGTTGATAGTTGCCATATAGTGGAAAAAACGAAAGTATTCATGGTGATTCATCGCATCCCACTGAATCTTTCCTATGGACTCCATATTTGCCTACTATATACAGCTGAGGTGACAAGCATTCAAACTGTGGTGAGAGCTGTCTGCTAGCCAAAATTGGTAGACAGCAATTGACGTCAATGTTTACGTCCCAAATCGGGGTCATGAGAAAGAGCAAAGAACAAAGCCTAACCTTGAGGAACTCAACAACCAATCACAGCAGACTTTGCGTGGGCGGATACGATTAGCAGATACATGGTTTGACCTTCAAAGAAACAGCCACAAAAAGATGACAGAATAAACTTAAGCAAAAAAAACAACCAATCAAGAGACGCTGTTTCCCTGCTAACAATAACGAATAATAATTTACATGAAAATCTATAAATAACTGTTGACTTTCTCAATAAACGATCTGTTTTCTGGTCCTTGTCTTCTGTCGTTACAAAACTATTAAGTCTAAATTGTGCATTCATTCGTACAGCCCTGATCCATCCCTTGGTCAATTAAAACCTAACCAACTAACGATATTCCCATCAACCATTATTTACAATTATGAATCCCATTCTAAACAACGCTTCATCTTATCATATTATAAAAAGAGTTTCTCTACTTCCCTTACAATCTAGAATTACTTAATCGGACTATTTGTTTTCTTTAGCCTTTCTCGACTACGTCCATCCCTATATTTATTTGTTTAATAATGCTACTTGTCATTATTCCTGTGATCAGAGATCGCTCCACTTCTTCATCTTTGTTACTAATATAAATATTATTATTACTACTATTATGACTAATTGCACAATTTTATTATTCTATTGCCAAATCACCATGATTGGTTTATATTTAATAATTATCTGCAAAGTTCTTTACATTTGACTTAAGCCTGATGAGGTCTAATTGAAAACACAATAATTTCCGCATAACCATATTGTTCTAAGTATTATATGTAAGCTAATCAAGTGTACCACTAATTGAAATGATCTGAACTGACTTTATTGACTTAGGGATTGACCTGTAACTAGAGTAACTCGGTCGGTCGGTTTTCGCCATAGAACTTTGCACATATGTGCGGCAGTTTAAGTTGCCACACTCCATGTAAAAGGAGAGAGAAACTAGAGTAACTAGTCTTGTTGACTTAGAAAATGTGGATGATATTGTCATCCAACGTGAAGACGCTGATAAAATGCAGAGTCTCTGAATGTTTGCCATCCAGTTTGCTTCTGTCAAATGTTACCTGATGCTGTAGGACTAGACTATATCGACTCTTAACTTGAAAATACGTAGTGAATTAGTAGAGCGTGTTGACCATTTCACTTATTTTGGAAGTTGCATCATCCCTTATCGGCTGACCGTTGACGAAATCTCAGTATGTGTATATAAGGCTCGTGTGGAATATGGTAAGTAACGTCAACTCTGACTATCGATCAAAGAATGTGTGTACTGCTGTCCTGCTTTATGGTTATGAGACTTGGCCATTGGAAGTTGAAGATATGCCAAAGCTGGCTGTCCTTGATTATGGGTGTCTGCGTTCCATCCCCCAGGTAAGGTGGTATAATAGGATGAGTAATATTCAGTTTAGGCGTAGAGTGTTAGGTAAGGAGGGTAACTCAAACGATGAGGTTGTGAAGCTACATCGATTGGCATGACTAGGACATATGTTAGGCATGCCTATCCATCGCCTTTCTCGGAGAACAAAGTTAGCTGACATATGATCCAGTTGGAGAAGAGCAAGTCGTCGTCACAGCAAAATTTAGTCACTGAAAATTTATATTAGGTTATTGAGGTAACCAAGGCGACAATAACTGGCATTGCAGGCTAAAGTAATCTTGTCCAAATTCCAGTTCATAAATCTTAGTGGTCTAATAAAATGTTATTGATATGGTAATCAAGGTCAGTCAGGAAATAAACCAATCAGAATTGGCCCAAGTAAAATAACGCCCACCATTTTAGTGCTCATGAATACAGACTGCTTGATATAACCTTGGTTATTTTTTTGAATCATATGTGATTGTGTGAATATATTCTTTCTAGCCAACTAGGTGTGTTCTGTCTTACCTAGCAGAAGTAGAACGCTGGTGGCATACAGGCGTTATCCATGTTCAGTGCGACAACGCCAGCCTCTGTGATTTTCTTATCCAGAAGTTAATCGAAGAAATATATCAGTTGTTTACCTGAAGCGGGTGGGTGGTTAATGCACACAGCCGATTTAAGTAACACAAAATTCCTAGTAAATTGTAGATATAATAGATGGTTGGAGGCAGTCGGCAGGAACCCTTGGACGTAAGTTTTGCACTAGTTGGTACTCACCAGTCAATCACCAAAGCGTATCTGCCATCTTGAAAGAACTCATACCCCCTCTGATGGCAAGCTACTTGGTATGATGGACTCCTGCAAGCTGCCCAAATCGCACTTAGTCAGTTGGCGATCAGTGTCTGTAAGTATGGTATGCACTTATGCGCCGTCTAAGTGCAAAGTACTGTTACAAGATTGGCAGGAGACTGTACTTGCACTCACTCTTGCGGGTGAACCGCTTGAAGTTGTTGATAAGTTTGTGAAAAAGAGAAGACATTCAGCGAAGAGACTCTTTTCGGCGAATTCATTCACGAATTCGCCGAAAAGAGTCTCTTCGCTGAATGTCTTCTCTTTTTCATATGATAAGTTTGTGTATCTGGATAGTTGTGTGAGTGCTGGCAGAGTGAAGGATGAGATTTCCAACCGAATAATGAAGGCCAGGGTGGCATACATCAACTTCAGCCACCTCTGGCGCCGTCGCGACATTAGCCTGGCTGTCAAAGGTCGGGTATACAATGCTTCGGTGCGGGCTGTCTTGCTCTACGCCTGTGAAACCTGGCCTCTCCGAGCTGAGGATGTGCGGCGACTCTGCGTATTCGATCATCGCTGTCTCCGCAGGATTGCTTGCGTTCGATGACATCATCGCGTGAGTAATTCTGAGGTTCGGCGGCATGTGTTTGAACACAGTGGAGATCACCATTTGTTGAGTGTCATCATCTGGAAACACCAGCTTCGGTGGCTTGGACATGTGCTGCGAATGTCATTCAAGGCTTCCGTAAAGGTCTCTGTTCGCTAGCCCTGGGGCGGGATGGAAAAGGCAGAGGGGTGGTCAGTCCATGACGTGGCGTCGTTGGATGAAGATTATTTGTGCTAGGTTAGCATCGGTTGGTGCGTCACGTCTCCTTGGCTGGAGTCCGAGAGAGCTCGAATTGATGGCTCGAAAAGTTATCGGATATGGCCAAGAATCGTAATCAATGGCGAACGTGTTGCAATTTCCTTCTTTCTTCCCTTCCCGATGATAGTTGACGGATACTGTTTGAACTTGTTAAGTATGACTGTTTTCCTTCCAGATGAAGTTCTTTACCCGTTCTCTACTTATATTTTTTTACTTTTGATCTATGTTGTTTTATAATTATTGTGTGGCACATCTTTCTTGGTGCCATATTGTATCAAGTTTCTGCTGCGTTTAAATAATAATAATGGCCAAATTATAAAATACCTTAAAATGACTATGACTGAGGTCAACTACATAGGTCAAACCAGTAGATCAGAGGTGGTTAGATTATCGGAACATAAGAATTTAACCAATTGTGGAATGTGATTGATCCCACGAAGATTAGCAATCTAGAAAAAACCCAGCTTATACACTGCGTGCATTAACGCAGTGGGACAGAGTTACAATTCTGAAAAGTAATATAGATGGATGGAGGTAGAAAGAGTGGTTGATTATTGAATCTTTGTTCACTGGATTTACACGCGACACGTGCAATGCAAATGACTCGTCGCTAATACCAGAGATTTGGGAAATATTACTACCAATCGAATGGAGAGATGAGAAATAATGGAATTATATAAACGAAGTTTGAAAGCAGTTATGTGAATGCCTTGATATGATTATGAGCAGTAGTAATAAATTGTGCTCGAAACGTGGTCATCAGTAAATACTGCTGTATAACACTGTAAGGCTTTATCAAATAAATTTTTATCCATAATGGAATTATACTCCACCACACTGTCCAGGTTCTATTCTCATACATCAATTGTAGGTTTCTTCTTAAAATTACAAACCATTCAAATCTGGTTGATGACTGAACGCATGAATTCATACATTATCAAATCATAAAAATGAGCAAATTGGCATGGAATTAGAAATGTATGAAATTTAGACTTGATAGTATTCGGAATGCTAGTAATTTATTCAACTATGGTGGATTAATTTTGTCCAAATTCTAATTCACTTACTCATGCATATGTATTTGCATAACTTATCGTCATGACAGATACCGTTAGACAAAAGTTTGCACTACAATACATCGACAAAGAGATTTGTGATTACTGGTTATAGGAAGACAGCCGCAAATTCTGGGAGACTAAGTTTCATACTTACTAGCATTTGTATCAGCAAGGACTATCCTCAACTTTGAAAAAAAATGCTGTCTTGTCAAGGATTCCTATTACAGTCAAAGAGGTTACCAATAAACCGTTCAAGCCAAGATTTACCTTTTTACAGCCGTAATACATATACTGAACAGTCATTACAGAGTAACCGTTGTGAAAATATCTCTGACCACAGAACTGAGTGAAAGACGATCGATTATTAGAGATGGGGTATTAGTTCTTTCGATGTTACAGACACACTCCGATGAGGAGTACCAGTAAGGACGAAACCTATGACTACTAAGGTCTACTGACGGTTGTCTCCAACTATCTAACACCAATTTACAGTGTACTGACAAAAAACGAGTCATTCTATTGAGAAATTAATTAAAAAAGCATCATTTTTAGAATACAGCCTTGTTCTCCTTGATGACGCAACAATAACCAATGACAGTTGTGAAAAAACAATTAAAAACGCTTAAATAAGCCATGAAACCAGTATACATAATATATATGCCTCGGGTTCCTGAGAATGTGTGGATACCTTTAGAATTTTCTAATATAATTTCCATAATTGTTGCCTTGTCCAAACCTTCCATACCAGCTTTGCTTGTACTATATCGACAACAACTTCCCAAGTTATCTGTTGAATTCTCATCCTCCATTGTTGATCTAGAATTACAATTAGAAGAAAAAAAAATCACAACCGTTGAAGCATATTCATATATACTATAAAAGGTAAGTAAGGTACAAAGCTCATATATTTTTTCTAAAAAAAGAAAAAAAATACGTGAAGACATGCACACTGTATGACTATTAAATCTTATACACTCTAATAATAACCATGTTTACAATGCTAGAAATGTTGAACGCGATTATTACATGCTTTAGTCATGAAAGTAATGCATGACTTTATCAAGTGAAGAGTCATAAAAGCGATGCTGTTCTGCTGTGTTTGCTTGTTTTTTTTTGTTCTCGTTGACAGTTTAGGTTAGACAATTTCTGTGAAATCCTTCTCTCACTTACCAAGAGAGAATATTCAATTAAACTGATAGATAGATAGATCATATACAGATCAATATTCATTGCAAGCGCATTTGTAATGCGTGTTTGCACACAATTCCATGCTATTCTGTGAAAAATCACCGCTTTCAAGTATTGGTTTGCAGGGATTTGATAGGTTATAGGACTGGCCACAAGCTGACATCAGTTAGAGAACCATATTGGAAAACTAGGGAGTAGTAGACAGCTGTTTCGTCCTTTTTCGAGATTCTTCATCAGTACGCATCAACGACTCTGCGGACCTTGGGGTTACAAGGACAGTTCGTTGACCAATCAGTCACTGGGACCCACCCATGCAAACCAACATTTGAAAATTACTCCAGTGCTTGCTCACTACTGATGACTGACTACAGGATGAAATTGCCTGAAGTTCTAATGGGCAGTCGTAACCTGCAGAGTTCACCGATATGTTGACTATGAGGACAGATATACTCGCCGATAACATTATCTGACGGTGGCATGGAAAATTGCGAAATCGCAGAAGTTGGGAATGATAGACTATTCGATTATGCTGCAGTAACTGAATGGTCAACAAGCTCGCCTTGTAGCCTGAAGATCCCGGTTTCAATCTCTAGTGAGTTCATAGGTGAGTATTACTGACGGTTTGCAAAAAAGGTCAAAACAGTTATCAAGTACTCTACCACTGGTTTTCATTCATTCCCTAATTGATCGCACTGTTTGTTAAAGTTTTATTATTCGTGTATTTTTAGCAATCCGATTACAGTCTAGTAATTTTAATTTGTAGTTAAACGTTTCAGGATATACAGAGTTATGTTTTTGAAGGATGTGATAAAGAAATAGAGGAATTACCACAAGTGCATTCAGCAACAATACTGATGAAAAGACAGTGGGTATGTGGTGAGAGCTATCTGCTGGCTAAATTTGGTAGACAGCAATTTACGTCCTAAATCTTGGTTATGAGAAAAACAAGAACAAAGACTTTGCGTGGACGGATACGATTCACAGATATATGGTCTGACCTTCAAAGAAACAGCCACAAAGAGATGACAGAATAAGTTTCAGCGAGAAAACAACCAATCCCAAGACGCTATTTCTCTGCTAATAATAATGTACATAAAAATATATAAATATCTGTTGATTTTCTCAATAAACTAACTGTTGCCTGACCCTTGTCTTCTGTCGTTACAGGTAGAGAAATCGAAATTGCCAAAGGAGGAAATGACAGTGCTCAAGACGCAAGAGGATACATCTATATTGACCGTTCCGAAGGTGTGTAGAATGCTTGCTAACCACATATGTGATTCGGGTTCGATTCCCAGCCAACGACGCACTCCCAGTTTGCACACCTAGTTTCTTATCCCATAGTAAGCCTGAAAAAGAGGGAAGGGTCGGCATAGGAATAGAAACACCTCTTCCCCCCCCCCATAAAAACAATACCACCACAGCTACTGAAGGTTTATGTTCCCCTTGAAATGCAAGGAATGTCAAAGGTAGAGAGGTCGATCAGGCAGATGACGAAGGAAAACACTATGATGATTTTCAACAAAACAATGTACGCTGAGAACGATGAATGAACAATCACAATCACGACTTTAATCCCTAAAAACCAAATCATCTGAAAGGGTCATTGATAAGTCTATAAAGGATACGGAGGAAGTTATCAGATGACTGAAGCAAACAAATGGCTGACTGACTGGATTTCAACATAGAACTTTGCAACACTCTATGTAGCTCGTAGATGCAGAAAAAAAGGCCTACAATAAGCAGAAATGTGAGAGAGAAAGAATAATTACAAGGAGAAAGATTGTTTAATGGATATAGAGTGGATGCAACTGCACCATTGAGAACGATTTTGAAGCATATCACCAGTTGTCTTTATCCTTCATTGGTTCTTAGAATCTCGAGGACCCCAACCAGACAGTCTACACCTCCCCACCTGACTGCCTCAAACTAACTGTCAAATATTTCATGAACTGATTCCATGTTTTGGTCTGACCATATCTAACTCTTCCAACCTCACGTTATGTCAGCTAACATTACTCGTCGAGGAAGACAATGGCTAGGCATGCATAACACACACCCTAGCCATCTCAGCAGATTTATCTTCACAATTTCATCGGTCTACTTATCCTCTTTACCTAACAGTCTACGCTTTACGCCAATGTTACTCACCCTATTATGCAACCTAACACAGGAGATGATAGAATGCAGACACCTATGATCAAAGACAGCTAACAAGGTTAAGTGACTATGAGAAGATATAAGTATTGCTCAACAAGACAGATACATCACAGGCAATTCGAAGAAATTTCACCTATACTTAAACTAGTGGGTCAGATAAGGAACAACTTAAATCAATCAGATCTCATATAGAAGTTGGGCAAAAATAATGTGGTAAGCAAAATATCTTGGGGCCAGTTAATTATACTTAAATAAGACTGAATGAACTCAACCAAACGCCAACACTTAAGAGAAGAAAGTATGATAGTAATTGGGACAACAATATTTGTATTTTAAAGACCAGTACAAACTGCTCTAAGGTAAGGTTATGCGTTGTTGGTTCAATGGTAGTAGAATACTCACCAACCACACAATTGGTTTAGAGTTTGATTTCCGGCAGACGCAATGATAAACCTCTCTAAGGCAATAGTGGACCCGGAAAAGAGGGAAGGTTGAGAGTGAGGTTAGCGACCTCACTCCTTAAAAAATAAATACCTGGACCATAGAAACTTCAAAGATCAAGACTGAAGCCAAAAGCAAATTAAAAATAATTGTGAAACTAGTAATGATAACATAAATAAGAGAGAATATAAGGCATCTACAGTAGTTTTACCATATAAGGAGCGGACATCTGAAACCCTCCCTACGTAGGATTCTGAATAAAGTAGGAATTAGGGTGGTGGCATTCAAACCTACAAACTCACTACTCAGAGACAAGCTCTGTAAGCTAAAAGACCAGGTGGACCCAATTAAACAAAATAATATAATTTACAAAATACCCTGCAATGACTGTTAGTGAGGTCAACTATATAGGTCAAACTAGTAGATCGGGGCAATCAGATTGTCGGAACATAATAATTTAGCTAAGGTAAGAATGGTTGACCCCGAGAAGATAAGCAATTTAGAAAACGGCTCAGCGAGTGCACTGAATGCATTAACACAAAACCACACAATAGGGTAGGTGGGAGAGGGTTAAAATTCTAAGAAGTAATATAGGTAGGTGGAGAGGGAGAGAGATTGACTACCGAATCCTGGTTTATTGAGTCCACACTCAACACATGCAACAGAAATGACTCGACTCAAATACCAGAAATATGGAAGATATTACTACCACCAGTCAGTCAAATCACAGGAGGGTAATTAATAATCTAAAAATTCTATTTCAATTCAATTCACGTACATCACAACAGTCTAACAAGTTACTTATTTATTTTGATTATAAAAACACTCGTCTTATTTCCCATCCGATTGTATTTGATTGATAACACTAATATTATTATTTCTGAATGTACATTATCTTATATTGACTTTTATTCAAATGTCTAATCATCAATTCCACTCATGTATATAAATGAAGTAAAAAGTTGTGTGAGTGAGTGACTTGATATGATTATGAGCAGTAATAATTTGTGCTGGAAACGTGGTCATCAGTTAATATTACTGTATAACACGACTGTGTGATTTATCAAAATAAAATAAAAAATACCACAGTGTCCAAGTATTTTACTTATATCAATTATATTCCACTAGGAAGGAATAAAGCAATAATAATAAAGTAAGATTGATAACAGAATCTACATTTATAGAGGTCACTCTCAAAAAATACAACAAAGGTGGTGACACACATCTGTGGATACCATCCAATAATTGATGTGATCTGAAAATATTACCAAAATTAAAATTTATCATTGTGAGTAAACACTCATTACAACTACATGTATGACTAATGATATCCCACGATCAATATTACTTCAGTATTGTTGAGTTTACTAAAAAAAACCTATGAAGCCAACAAGTTCTTTTGATACCTTTATGAGATACAGCTAAATCATTGGTATAACAGATGAAAACTAGCCTGTTTATTCCACTGTGGTCTCGAATCCCTAAAATGATATGCTGTCAATATTCCATGGGTTCAAAGTGAAACATAGAGCTTCAACAGAACATCTACCTAGCTCGATAACTGACCATAAGCTTTCGTTCCACGCACACACACACCCTATCTTTCCTCCTTCATCTCTAGTGTCAATATTTAACAATCTTCACCAATGTTAAGTCAGTATGACTCACGGAAAGCATTCTCAACAGGCTACAGAAGACTCTTACCAAGACCTGCGTCCTTTGTTTGCTCCATACTGAAGATCAAATGGCTGGTCAGAAAGAATTAGCAACAAGAAACTTCGGGAACAAACAAATCAAGAACATATTACCCAACAAATATGCATAGAAGAAAATGGAGAAGGATCGGATACACACTGAACAGGTCGTCGGTTTACATCAAGCGTCAGGCTCTTTGCTCCAGTGGAACCGGAGTGGAAAACGATGAGTTGGGTGTGGGTCCGACGTTAATATGGAGGAGATGAGAGAGTATAGGCAATCATGAGGCCAGCTGAAGAAGACTGAAGAGAACAGAACAAAGTGAAGATGTGATGTTGAAACCCGCTGTACAAATTGTAGCCCAAGGGAATAATAATAATAATGGTGATTCACATATCACTAGGTAAATTAACTATATTTTTCTCATTGTAACCAGTGAAATGAACTTTCAAACAAAAGCGTATTTCTGTTTATTATTTTGAAAGAATTCACGAAATCTACCCGATGTCCTGTGTCAATCGAGTGTGTCTCACAACTTCACTGTTCAAAGACTTACTTCCACTTAATCACAGGCTTTTCAGTATGTGTTCAGAAAAAAAATCTAAGATAGGCCCTTAATTCTGTCCTTCCAATGTATCTGCTTCAGAAAACAACCTGTTGGCTATCAGGGAGACATCTTCAATTCACTCGAAATAATAGACAAACAATCAAGCTCAAGTCTCCTGAAATTCGTAGAAGCATATTTCAATTTTAGATGATTGGAAGCAATCTCCAGGAAGCCCTACTTGACTTAGGTTTCGTGCATTTTGGCACTTACCAGTCAGAAAGGCATATCTGCAGTCTTGAAGGAATTCATGTCCCCTCTGCAACTTGAACTCGCGTCACTCAGTGCTGCAGTCAGAGAAGTTACCACTGAGTTATTCCGGTTGGCGATTGACCTCTTGTAGAACTATTATTTTATTCCTTTACGTTCAGAGTGGAACATAGGGCTTCAAGTTATGTATATAGAAGGTTCGGATTTTCAGCAAGAATGTGTGCGTCGGTGGCACAGCGGTTAGGACTCTCGCCGACCATGCACATGTTCCGGGGTTCGATCCCCTGCCGACGCACACCTGATATCAATGGTCAGCCTGCAAAATTTCGGCTACCGATATCACATGTTGGAAATTCCGTACTTGTACCAAAAATACTGTGTGGCTTCAAGCTATAATAAAAAAAATCAAGTCAGTGCTTCCATATGGTTCAGAGACTTGCCGTGTACGTCACCAAAAGCATTTCCAACAGGCCAATGCAGACTCTTATCAACAGCTGCTTCCGTACCGAATATCAGATGACCAGCTGGGAAGGATAAGGAACAGGGAACTCAGCGCTGTAACAAACTAACGAAGAATCCATTGCCCAACTAATATCCCAAAGAAAATGGGATAAATCGGACACATGCTGGTTGAGATAACAGTCGAGTGACATAGCTCTCCAGGACACCGCTCGAGTGGTACGCGAATGGGAGACGACAAGTTGTGCGTGGGTCCGACGGTAACATGGAGGAGATCGTGTGAGGAGATGAGAGTTTATAGGCGGTCCAAGGGGGCAGCTAAAGGGGACTGCCAAAACCAGAATGAAAAGAAGATTTTCTGCTGAAGTCCTATGTTCCACTCGGAACCAAAGGAAATAGTAAAATATTCTACCTATCAAAGGCTTTTAAAGTACATGATGACATAATTTCATTGAATAGACCAGTGAAGAATGAATAAGACTTTCTTTCACAGATTGGAGAGATTTTTTCTTTTCAATTTGAAAGACTACTTAGTCTACTTTTCATACCATTACTGTTACTACCTTAAAACAAAAGCCAATAAGGCAGTTAATGTGTCACACCATAACTTCCACCTTTGAGAATATAATGGTGTCAAGTGTGCATAATTGACAGTAATAATTTAGTGCAAAAGATCCTGTTCTTATACTCGAATCAATTCCTTCCTTACCAAACACTATTAGTACAAATACTGTTGTTAGATCTGATTTATCGATCACCATTGATTTCCGATCAACCAGTATTTTATTAAGGTGAACTAAGTCATTCGAGTTGAGCATTAAAAACCTTTCGAAAATAGCCCTATTGAGATATTTAGATTAGTCTGGGAGAAATCGAAGGATATGAGATAGACCACATAGTTATAAAGAATGTACGGTTCATATGTGAAACAGTAGTAGTGAAGAGATGTAGCCCAATGGTTTAATCACTCGGTTTCAGTCGATAGGTCATGCATTCGAGTCCCGCTCCACTCACTTCAGCCTGGCCAACTGGGTAATATTACCAGCCTGTGTACAATAAGTGTAGCTCTTAGCCTCATACATGATAAATCTCTCCTGGATAGTTGGACTTCAAAAAAATAAATACAGTGGTAAGTAGGCTGGATAAGTGTGGTAGAATTTCAGTAGTATAGAACGACTGCTTCAGCTTTTCGAGCCATAAAATAAATTTCATGAGAACTTCTTATTCAGAACTAAATAAATGAGTACTCAGTGCCAGACAACAGCAAGTCAAAAGTATCATCAAGACTGAACATTTAACTTCCATAGATCTGTTTCAACTGTGATTAGTTTTCTACCTTCGGGGTTTACACACTAGATTGATACTTTAAATAGGTTTGGATAAATAATCTGACTTATCAATATCGCTAACCTGCGATTGGTAATCAAATTTTCAAACCAAGGTTTATCTCATGTAAGCAGATCACCTTGCTGTTTTCTGCCTACTTCTTGCCTGTAATCTTAACCTTTATTGATTCAATTTTAAGCATTTATACTCTTCTACCAACTTTTACACAAGTACATGTGTAATCAGAATGCCCGATAGGTGTCAAACAAACACACTATACAGGATTTTCATCATGAGCTGACATTAGTTAGAGAACCATTGGAAAACCTGGGAGTACTGGACAGCTGTTTCGTCCTAGTTTGGGACTCTTCAGAAGTACGCACCCACCGGGATTCGAACCCAGGACCTTCTGGTTACAAGGCGAGCTCGAATCCCGGTGGGTGCGTACTGGTGAAGAGTCCCAAACTAGGACGAAACAGCTGTCCAGTACTCCCAGGTTTTCCAATGGTTCTCTAACTAATGTCAACTCATGATGAAAATCCTGTAACCAATCAAATCCCTACAAACCAACACTTGAAAACACACTATACGTTTCATGCTAATCATGTCTATCTATATGTTTTTGTCAGAATTCATAAAAGGAACTAACTAACCTAATACATTAAAGAAGTGAAGACACTCAGATAGGTATCATTCAACCACTACTCCTTTTACAGTTTGTTAACTCTTGCATCTTACTTATTGTTATTTAGCCTCCCACACAGCTTTCCTGGTCTACTCAAAAAGGACTATGTTATATTGCGAAGGGTATTTAAGGTTGTTAGTAGGGAAAGTGGTGTGCCACTACTAATTCAGCTAGTTACTATTGTGGTCGACGGACACCTGAGAGAACTGGCCTAAATCCACATTGTCTGACTCTCAACACCCTCGTTACTCACAACTCTCCCCAGCTTGTATCCACCCATCAGGTAGGAGGACTAGACGTCATTATAAAAGATTATATGCTCACATAACTAAGTACAGATACTTAACGATACTCTACTTGGCCCACACGCGTTCTAAGTAACGGAGATAGTGTTAAGTGTGACACTTATAAGTTACTATGTATACTTGTATCAATAATCAGAGAAATAAATGGCTCCGTGATCTTCTCTAATTTGTAATTTATGGTGGCACTATTTCAACTATCTTACAATTTCACCTGTTAACATTAATATCATCATTTTACACCCTTTGTACATTTTTGACTTTATTGTCAACGCTAATACCATCACATATATATTCTACTTGGATTATTAGTTTCAGATAATAAATAAAGCTTCCTACACTAGCATAAGAATAACTTAATTGGATTTATTATTAGACGCAGTCTGGAATGCTTCACAACTAGTGTGTTGGTGTCGATCGACAGGGTTTTTTATATACCAGTCTTGAAGAAAACCATAATGAATGCAGACAGAGAAGAAATTCTCTTTACTAATTAACTAAAATATGACCCAAGGATGATGAAGGTATAAAGAGTATGAAATTAGAAACAAGGTGAAAATGGTCGGTATTCACATTTTTCTACTCAAATATGAAATTAGTTAGATCATTCTCCAAGCGTTCCTTATCATGGGATGAAATAAAGATTGCTTACTTCATTACCGGATTGGTCACGAGTTGACATCAGTCAGGCAAGAGTACAGTTGCTCGCTTCTGGCACTAACCGGCAGTTGCGCCATACATATTACGAATCCGCAGAAGTTAGAATTCAACAATCATTGGATTGGGTCCTAATGACTGAATGGTCTACAAGCTTGACTCCTAACTCGTCGGTCCTGGATTCGACTCTTGGCAGTGGGTGCGTTCTGATGAAGAGTTCCCCAGTAGGACGAAACAGTTGTACAGTAAGTACTTCGTGGTTTTCAATGATTCTCCAACTGGTGTCAGCTGGTGATCAGCCATGTAACCAATCAAACCAACACTTGATTAAAACATGACTCAGCATGGGCACCAAAAAGTGCACAATGAAGCAGTGATCTACCTAGTTATACTATAGTCTTTATATAGAATTATATGAATCACGCATAATGTGTAGGAGCTTACAACTCAACCTAATCATCAGGACCAAAAAAGGTGAAGAATGGTATGAAGCAAATGAACGAGGAACCAATAAATCACGCCTTCATTGAAGATAAAAAGGACTATTTTTCATATAAACACAGCAGAAGCAGTTACAAATGACTCAATTATGACCACTGTCATACGCCTAGAAACTATGTACTCACTGACGAAAATACTCTGGAAGTACCATTCATTTCTGTAGTCTACTGTTTCCAGGTAGACAGACAAAATAAATAAACCAACAAAATGAGTTACAGAGGAATATATATGAAAGTACAGCAATAAACAGATGGTCAGATGTTAGGTTCCCTCTGCAGAAACATACTGGAGATAAATGCATAACATATTTAGGATTCTGAAGTCACAGAATACGTACACGCTTCTACAAGAAACTTTCGTAACGAACCAATAAAGAACCTACCGCTTAATAAATATGACAGAGAAAATACAGATGTATCACACACACACGCACACGCTAAGGAGACCATCAGGTGACATCACATGCCACACCACTGCTCGAGTGGGACTCGAATGAGAAAAGACGAGTTCGGCATGTGTCCATGGGTGACATGGAGGAGATCGTGTGAAGAGATGAAAGCTTATGAGCAATTGTGGGGTCAGTTGAAAAGGATTGTATAAAATAGAACAAAACGGAGGTGTTCTGTTGCACCCAGAACCCAAGGGGATAATAAAAATTTACTCAGAAATATAGCAGCACCGGTAATAAAATTTATGGCAAAATCTGCGAGTGGTCGCTCATCATACATCTTCGCCTTCTCAGCCAATGAAAATTCCTTTCGGAGATTAATTTACTTTATTTAATACTATGTTAATCTCAATGATATTATTCCACCTAATATGAGACAGTGAACGAATTTACCCACGGCCAAAATCCTATAGTCTCCTCACGTTTTCTACACTCAAGGGCCATTTTTTACTGTTGCAAATAATGTATAAAACAAACTTTTGCATCTAATAAACTAAAGCCTATTCATCATTGTCTGCAGTGATACTGCATGATGAATAATTTTATATAGTGGTCAGAAATGAGAGGAAGAAATTTATCATTTTCTTTCAGAACTTAATCTCACCATAATTAGAAATACATAAACGGATAAACATCAGTTAGAGAACCATTGAAAATCAGGGAGTCCTGGACAGCTGCTGTTTCATCCTAGTTTGGGAATCATCGGCAGTACGCACCCACTGGGATTCGAACCCAGGACCTTCCGGTTACAAGGCAAGCTCGTATACCATTCAGCCACTGGGACCCGATTCAATGGCTCATGAAAACATAACAAACCCTCACAAACCAAACTATAGAAAATTAATCTGATGCTTGCTAGTGACTTGCTACAGGATAGGGTTTCCTGGAGTTCTAGTGAGAAGTCGTAACCAGTGAGGTCCAATTAGATGTCACGTGTGTGGATGGATGTCCCACCAACGACATTGGTTGGGGTCGCGCTAAATCACGAATTGGTAGAAGTTAGAATTCATGAGTCATTGAATCGGGTCCCAGTGGCTGAATAGCATACGAGCTTGCCTTGTAACCGGAAGGTCCTGGGTTCGAATCCCAGTGGGTGCGTACTGCCGATGATTCCCAAAACTAGGATGAAACAGCAGCTGTCCAGGACTCCCTCGTTTTCAATGGTTCTCTAACTGATATCAATCCCTGACCAACTCGTAAAAACATAACAAACCCTTACAAACCAAAGTATAGAAAAATAAACGGATAACACTACATCATTGTGTAGTTGAATCTCTGTTTAGTACATCACATCGACTTCTTTACACAACAGGTTTATTGAGATGAATAAAAAGAAATGACTGGTTATAATTACTTCTAAGGAGAAGTGAACTGCTATGTAAAGAAGTAATTGTATTCCTAAATCATGGCAGGATATTAGTAACATATGAGTATCTCATGGATATACAAAACACGTAATTATACACATATTAGTGCGCTTTGCAATAGATGCTACTTACTTTATCATCATAAATGGTACTACTTTGGAAGCAAGTCACACTGCTCAATGGGGTGAATATTCGACCCACATATATATAGAATTACAGTTTTAAATAATACTCATGAAGCTTCTGAACCTTATGTCATTGCTCCCGGTCATCAACTAAAGGACACGCGACAGTTCACTCCATCCTCCTTTATGACTGTGAGGCATGGACATTGGAAGTGGAAGACATGAATAAGCCAACTAGCTGTTTTCGGTCATAGGTACCTGTGTTCTACCTCCCATGTTAGGTGGTATAATAAAGTGAGTAATACTGAGGTTAGGCTCAAAGTGTTAGGTGACGAGGGAAAGTCAGTCGATAAGGTTGTAAAGCTACATCGATTGAGATGACTGGGACATGTGTTACCTATACTTAGCCATCGCTTTCCTCGACAAGCAATGTTAGGTGACATAGGATCAGGTTAAAAGAGGTCAAACAGAAACTTTGAATCAGTCTATATACTATTTGACAGTTAGTTTGAGCCAACCATGCAGGGAGGTACAGATTACCTGGTTGGGGGCCTTGGGATGGTAAGAACCAATGGTTGGAGACAAATGATGATATGGCTCAAAATCTTCGTTCTCAATGGCGCAGATGCATTCACTCTTTGAGATTTATCATATCCAATAAAACCCTATTCTTTTTCCATTTAACTATTCTTTCTGCTTATTGTCGTTCATTTGAATCTCATTGTTTTTCTCTTTTGTCTCCTTTTGTGTGCCGCATGGAGTGTACCAACTCAGACTATTGCACTTCTGTGCCACGTTCTATGCTGAAACTAGTTAGTTAGTCAGTCTGGCATCGCCAGTTTCCATATTACTATTCTATATCTAGTTCGTCGGTAGATGAGTAGTCTCGCGATCAAGAAACTATCATTTCAAAGTGTTGTGTCTTAATCAATGGCCATTGAATCCATCACACACAAACAAAGATACAAACGTTTCAAAAATAATTTTTAACTAACTTTATTTTAAACCACAATAGTTAGTTGTTGAAACAGTGGAGATTTGATTCACTTGAAGGCGAACTTCATGAGGAGATAACATCAATTAAACAACCACACTGGAAACCATTAGGCATCGGATGGGTGTTTTGCCTAACTATGACCAAACAATGAATAAACTCATGGCACCTACATAATGAAGGAAGCAGGTTACTATCCACCTGCTACCTCATGAATCTTAACTTTCGTCACCACAGTATCATACACAGCAACATGCAATTTTAATGTCGAGTAAGCGTCTTCACAGTGGACTTGGTGGACTCTACGAATCACGACTTCTCATCAGAACTCTAGGTATTCCATCCTACAGTCAGTGAGTCACCGATGAGCAGTTGAAGTGCCCCTTTCGCTGCATAAAAGTCTCGAGTTCAATCACAAATGTGGTCTCGGGTCCGTGTTGCTCGGGAGTACCGGACTGGAACGAAATAGGGGGCTAGTGACATATATTTATGAAGAAATCTACCTTTAAACGGTATACTCTTACAGAATGATACAGCAATGTAGGTGGGTCGAACCCTACTACTGTATACCACAACTCAACAATTTTGTATTTCATTTCAATACTAATATAACAAATATTCACCATTTATTTATGCTAAGCACTAAGGCGCACTCTTTTACCTCGCTAAGCCAGAACTAAAAGCTGGTGAAGAGGAAAGCCGCTAGCTTGAAGCCCTATCAAACAGCTAAACTCACACTATACAGATCGAGTGGGTTTACTAAGGCCGAGTTTTTCAATTCAGATACGTAATACAATTAATCTATTGACAAACATAGCTGCACTAAGACTCACAAGCACAGAATAAATTGCCTGATTTTTCGCATAATAAATAGTTAGCAAAAAAATTTTCATCTACTGAGTACTTCATGAAGACGGATCAACTTTAAACTTGACATATTTACGTGGACCAATGTAACCGTACAGTTGCTGTTTCAAAAGTTTTTAGAAATTAACCCAACTTAATTTGCAATTTTCTGAGCAGTATAACAACTCACAAAAATAGGTAATACATTGGAGTGTCATTAAATCGATTGTATAAAATCCCTCTTAGTAAACTTCAATTGTATTTTTCAGGAAAAAATAAATAAAGCAGAATCCTAACAACAACAACAAAAATACTATCATAAAACAGAAGCATCCAAGAAACGTGTACATCAAAAACTGATGTTTTGGCCTACATATACACACACACGCACGCACGCACAGACGAAATTTAGCAAAAGTAAAACAGTGCACAGTTATCTTTTATATTACAAGTGAATTTACCAAGTTTATTTAAAGTATGTACAGAAAAGCGAACAACACAAAACCAAACACACATAAGACCAAAATATAAATTGAACAACAAAATGAAAGGAACAGATAAACAAATTTCAAAATGATAATTATATATATATGTATATTTTCTTAAAGTGAGAAATATTTCACAGGAATTGCATTTTATGCGCCAATAATGCTCTTACGTAACACTGATATTATTACTTATATTATTATTATTGATTAATTATTCCACAAAAAGTGAGTAAAACTAAGACAGTTCAGCAAGTTGAATTTCCATGAAAACATGCAAAAATGTGAGTAAAATAAGTTGCACAGAGATTTATGCGCACTTTAAACATGGGTATTAGTAAGTAAGGTGCTTTGGTAACTTGCAGTTAGAATTAGACAGTGGTACAAATGGACAAAATGATTGAAAAATTAAATGGCTGAATGCTCAAAACAATAATATACTCTGGACAGCAGTTTTTTTACTCACTACAGTGGGACCAAAGTAATTTGTTACTATATCCATGACAATGCGTCTTAAACAAATACACTTAAACATAAACGATTCGATCTATAAACTTGATTTTTGAATAAGGTGAAATCCCTAGCCTACATAATAATAGGACAGCTCCAACTTCCGTAAATAAATACGCAACCTGAGGGTCTGTGAATCACAGGAATTTAATGTATTTATTGTAAGAAAAATAACCCAAGATTTACGAACAGAAACTTGTAAAGTATATCACAATATAAGGTAAAAAAATACGAAAATGAAGTTCAATATTGCTCCTTTTGTACAAAATTTGTATTGTTAAGAGTGAACTGTTTTGTCGTATACCAAAGAGAATGAATGTCCTTGTCTTTGAAATCCTGGATGCTGGGATAGCAATTCAGTCAAATTGGATAACTTGACAACTTCATTCCCACTTATATACACTATACGCAGACGAGGACAATTAAGTAAGTCTTCAATTGACTTGAAATCACACAATCGGTTGCGTTGAACGGAAAGACTAGATAGAGACGGAAGACGAGAAATCCCATGAAGACTCATCAATTGGTTATCGTCTAAATTTAACTCCAAAAGGCATATAAGATAGGCAAAAGTATCCGGGATTCGTAAGATTGAATTATTAGAAAAATCAATTCTGGTCATTAATGTATACCAATCAAGACTATGAAAACAACTCATATCCACATTGTGAAGGACAACTTCTCTTGACTGATTTTCATAGACATTAGCGAGAACATCTAGTGCAGCATAAAAAGATCGTAAGTGTTCATAATAACAAGAACGCTGTGGATCAACAGATACCAATTTATTCAACGATTCATTCACTTCTTCTTTAAAACCGTGTGGTCTAACAAATCGAAGTAGGCTGACAAGTGTTAGGAGAGCCCACTTGTTCTTTGGTTCCAAGGACACTAAGTCGCGGACAGTATCAAGTTCTCCTATCAAATCGTTTGGATCATGTATAGGCAGAATCATTGGATTTAATAGCCTCAATGGATCCAGAGCAACACGCGTCAGAGACTCACTTTGATGAGAATCCATACAGCACTGTAAAACAGAATAGTCACCGGTATAAGCACACTTGTTTTCACAAGATTCATGACACCCTTCATTTCTCTTCGGAATGCATACTTGCGCCACAACATTCCAGGGACGTGATTGGTACAGATGCTTATCACTTTCAGGGGCGTATCGACACACCAAGTCCTGACTAATCGGTAACCACCAAACAGCTGACAAATCGTCTAAAACTGAATTCCATCCACCAAGAAGCTCAGGTGTTAAAGTTACAGCATCTGAAATAGTACCGCCATAAGGAAACACTTTTATGGAAACTTGCAACTTCTTCAAGGCTCGAATTAATTTTGGGGAGCTAAATACGAGGACAAACCTCTCCATTTGTCGTGAAATATACAACTCCCTCAGGTAAACTTTCCTTTCCCCACGACCCAGTAACCACCAGTAATAAAACCAAGGACTCTGGTCGGCAGGATCCGTATATATTGCATTGTGTACAAGATCCAACTCCTCACTTGGTACTGAGAAGTCTAACAGCGGTCGACAACATCCTCTGTTAATTTCTATATCAGGCGGAGGACTCAAACGTGGTGAAACACAAGAAGTATTTGACGAACAAGTAAGAAGCTCACCCCGATAGTGCCACGCCGAATAATTACTCATGTTCCTTTCTATTGCAGCATCTGTAAACTCACGCTCTAATTCGATGGAAATACCTCCCTTAGAAACAACGAAACGACGATAGTCCCAGCAATGGAAATTTCTTTCATCCAACTTTAAAGCCGTGTTGCAAAACTTAACTTCAGATTCCCAATTAGGGGCTGTGTGATTATTCATAACCCAAGAGCGATGATGCCAGACGGCATAGGACTTCGGTGAATTGTAAAGACAACGAGTTGTTAAGTCTAACTCAGCTTCCATAATTTTTGACACCTTTTCTGCATCGTCAGAGTACTTTACCATGAGGTGCATCAAAATTTCGCGTCTATAATTCCACAATGTAGTTGTATCTGCAGATGTTTCCACCAGAGTAGCAATCTCCCTTAAATGTATCTCATTGTAATCACCATTTTCTCGACAGGCCCAAAGCTTCTCACAACCTTCATGAAACTGTTTACTGATCTGCTGCATTTTTAGCAGTCTGGTGCGCTCCTGTTCAGCTGTTTGAATAACTTTAACTCTCCCATGCATGTTGTATGCAATAATATGTTATCAATAGATATTCAGACGTCCAGACAGAAAAATTCTGCAAGGTAGAGAATACAAAAACGATTGTGAGTCAAAACCCCGTAAGCGCAATATGACTTATAAAAGAACCATAAAATGGCATCCAGTATACCACGATGAAGCATGCAAATCTTCGTCTGTTGAAAGATCACCGTTCGCAGTGTGACAAAATGAAGTAATACTATCAAGTATAGTAAATAAACATGGACAAAACAGAATTATGCTAACAAATCAAAGTGCGAACGGCGAAGTTCAACAACAGCGTCCCAGAAGTGCGAATTCTTCAGTGAACTTGAAAGCGTGCTAGTCATTGGCTAACGGCACCTGTCATTATCATAGCTGAAATACCAGTGCTATTCACCAACTTACGAAATAAATTTTACCCAGGTAACGTCTTTAAGTACTGTTTGGATAATGTGTTAATATCTCGTTAAGGTTAAGATAAGGGTTAAGGTAAGTGTTGGGTTAGGGTTAGGATCAGGGTCAT
Source organism: Trichobilharzia szidati (assembly GCA_944472155.2). Taxonomy (NCBI): domain Eukaryota; kingdom Metazoa; phylum Platyhelminthes; class Trematoda; order Strigeidida; family Schistosomatidae; genus Trichobilharzia; species Trichobilharzia szidati. The sequence continues at coordinate 42,735,290 of OX235272.1, read as the reverse complement.
AATTAGGATTGCGGTTAGGCTTACGGTAAGGATTAGGGTTGTAATTAGGGTTAGGATTAAGGTTAGGGTTACGATTAGGGATAGATTTAGAGGTGATGTCATTCATCTTAATTTGTTTTATTATCCACTTTTCCCTGGTAAGTAGTTGTTGATCCTCTTACCGGAAACCGAAGGCTTTGGGGAAGACTACACAACAAGATAAGACAGATAAACGATTTACAAAACAGCTTATCTTCAGTCATCTCGGTGAATACGTGTACAGAAACTAGTCTAACTTGACAAGTGATACTTTTTATTATAGCTGGGACGTATTTTTAAGTCATGTCAGAGAAAGATGCCCTGTTTAATGTGTTTCCCTGCACTTTATTGTACATATACACCATTTCTCATGCAAAAATTCCGCATTTTTACGATTGGTCGGCTCAAAAACATATCCCTTGGGATGCTGTTGCTGAACTTTGCCTGAAGAGTGCGTGAGGAGTGTACAGAAGAACAGAATTATCTGTTATTGCAGCCCTACATTGCTGATCAAGACATTTTTGTCCAACCGAGAAAAAATAAATGCATATGAGAGTATTTGGACTTTCAGTTATGCAGTAATTCACACATATGATGCCAATAATGTGATCCAATATCCAATATCCAATATCTTTTTACGAGCTAGTATAAACCAATTTGATTTCTTTGCGCTCGCCTCTTGATTGTAAGGTAGAGGTTCCTGATCTTTGGTAAACGTCTGTGTAGCTCGTCCCGCCACTCGACTGTCGTAGCTTTGGTTGACTCCAACAGGAGTAGTGCTGGGATTAATTATATGGCGTCTGTAGTATGAAGTGTGTTAAGACTGTTACTACTGTGAATGGAGTTGATCCTTTCACCAGTTAGTCTTTCGGTATCGTCGTCAATGGAAAAGAGATAATAATAATAATAATAATAATAGATATAATTAGTAAAGGTATTCAGGCTAACAGACAGAGAAAAAAAAAAAAGAAAACGTAACAACAGTCAGTCAACCGGTATACATATATATATATATATAATATATACCAGTAATAATGATAATAATAATAATAACAATAATAATAATAAGTGTAGTTAAAGCTGTCAGGAGAGTAAGACTGAAGGGAATGTGAAGAAGTAAAACGACCAGTTTAATTGTCTATCTTTGAATGGTATATGCGATTTTAAGGGGATAGGCCATTTGGATACAGTCCTTGTGTCACTGCAAGGTTGTCCAGCCTTCGCTTAAAGGCGTCCACAGATGGTGCCATAGCTACATCTGCCGGTAAGGAATTCCAGGGACGGCAAACCCGCAGGGAAAAGAAGTGGGAGCGCACCCGGGTCCTTGCCCTCTGATGAGCTATCCTTCTGGGATTTCCACGAGGGAGCCTATACCTACTCAATGGCAGAACACCTTTGTTCGGGTGATTCTGATCATTTGTTATTTTGTAGGCAGTAATTAAATCCCCCCTCAGGCGACGGTAACTGAGTGTGAATAGGCCTAATTTCTTCAGCCTTTCGTCGTATGGTTTATTTCGGAGTCCAACCACTCCTTTTGTTGCCCGTCGTTGGGCTTTTTCCAAGAGGTTGGCGTCTCTTTTAAGCAGTGGGGGTGCAATGATATTATGCACTTCAAGATGCGGTCTGACGTATGTTTTATACAACCTTAGAAAGAGCTCAGGAGTGAGTGCACCTAATTGTCTATGTGTAAAGTGTATGACCGCATATGCCCTCGCTACATCCCCCGTG
>OX235272.1:42672218-42733044 GCA_944472155.2 Trichobilharzia szidati | reverse complement strand
GAATTTCAACCTCTACCGAATCGCTTTGTAACCAGGAGTCGAATACCAATACGTGCGTACTGATGAAGAGTCCCAAATTAGGACGAACCAGCTACTCAGTGACTATTGGTTTTCCAATGGTCCTCTAGCTGATGCCAGCGCATGGTGAAATCCTGAAACCGGTCGGTCGGTCGGTTTTCGAAATAGAACTTTGCACTGATGTGCAGCAGTTCAAGTCGCCGTACTCCCTCCTTGTAGCACACAAAGCAAGAGAAGAAAGTAGGAGAAATGCATAATATAGACAGTAAACAGAGGTGTGAGACAAAGGTCTAGTAATAACGAAGAACAAAACGGTTTCATTGGAAATCAATAAGTCACAAGGAGTGAATGCATCTGCGCCAGCCATTAAGAACGATTTTGAGCCATATCACCAATTGTTTCCAACCATTGGTTTTTACCGTCCCGAGGACCCCAACCAGTCAGGAAGTTTACACCTTCCTACGTGGCTGGCTTAAACTAACTGTTGTGGATTTCATTGACTGGTGAGGCCATGTTTTGGTTTGACCGCCGCTACCTCTTTTCCAGCCTGACCCTATATCAGCTAACATTGCCCGTCGAGGAAGGCGATGACTAGGCATACGTAGCACATGTCCTAACCATCTCAGTCGATGTAATTTCACAGACTCGTCGATTGATTCCCCCTCCTTACCTAGCACTTGACGCCGAAACTCAATATTGCTCACCTTATTATACCACTTCACACGAGAGATAGAACGCAGACACCTATGATCGAACACAGCTAATCTTTTCATGTCTTCTGCTCTCAATGGCCAGGTCTCACAGCCATAAAGGAGGACGGAGCGGACTGTTGAGCAGTACACACGCCCTTTGGTCGATAGTCGGATATCGCGTCTACGCCAGAGACGGCGTAAACTGGCAAATGCGAAACAAGCCCTCTGTATTCGTGCTGAGATTTCGTCGGAGATCAACCCGTTGGGGCTGATGGTACTTCCCAAGTAATTGAAGCGGTCAACGTGCTCTACCACTTCACTTCCTATTTCTAATCTAGGGGTCGGTGAAGTCCAATCCTGCAGCATCATCTTACATTTTACAGGGGCGAATCGCATGCCAAACATTAATCCTGAAACCAATCAAACCCCCTGCTACTCAACACTTGAAAAAGGCAAAAAAGTGACACAATTCGGTCTTTTCCTTCGAACAAAATCTGTTTATTCACAATATAATACAACCTATCCATGTATTTAGATGACAGCTTGTGTTATCAGTAAACAGAAGTTGCGAAAAGGGACGATTCTGATTCACTAACTAATTGACAGCATATCAACGTGAAACCAAACTATCCCGGAGTCAATCCAGTTTGCATTTAGGCATGAGTACTGTTTAATACTACCAAATCAGAATGAGACAGTCCCTGGGTGTCACTAACCTTTCAATAATTTTCTAGATGTAACGATAAAACTTGGGCACTGTAGTAGAGTATAATTCCATTATGGATAAAGATTGTTTTGATAAAGTCTCACAGTGTTATACAGTAATATTTACTGATCACCACGTTTCGAGCACAATTTATTACTACTGCTCATAATCATATCAAGGCATTCACATAACTGCTTTCAAACTTCGTTTATATATATCCATTATTTCTCATCTCTCCATTCGATTGGTATTAGGAACGAATCATTCCTATTGCACGTGCTGTGTGTAGATTCAATGAACAAAGATTCAATAATCAACCACTCTTTCTACCTCCATCCATCTATATTACTTTTCAGAATTGTAACTCTGTCCCACTCTATTGTATGGTTGTGAGTTAATGCACGTAGCGTAATAGCTGGGTTTTTTTTCTAGATTGCTTATCTTCGTGGGGTCAATCACATTCCACAATTGGTTAAATTCTTATGTTCTGATAATCTAACCACCTCCGATCTACTGGTTTGACATATGTGGTTGACCTTACTCATAGTCATTGCAAGGTATTCTGTACATTATATGATTTTGTCTGGTTGAATCAACAGACTCCTTTAACCTACAGAGATTGTCCGCTCTGGGTCAGTTTGTAGGTTTAAATGATATCCTACTAATAAATAATTAAGTTGTTCTCACAGTTAAATCTAACTTTTGTGTTTATCTCAGTGTGGAGGTATATTTTCAAAAGTGACCAGTTGGTTTTGGTGTCAAGTCAGGAAGCATATTGTAGTTACGATGTCCCCCATGTTAACCTCGGACGAGTCGCTTTCCATTTGGATTCTACTCGATCAATGGCCTGCATTGAGCACGATGTCATTCGGCAGCCTTCTCAACGTACGCCCGATCCATCTCCATTTCCCTCTATATATTTATGAACAATAAATAGGCTGTTGGTTGATTGGTTTTCAGCCAGAGTTTCTTGTTGCTAATTATTTCTGGGAGGTTGGCCGGCCAGAGCGGAGGCAGTCACGTTAGATAACAACCACAAAACACTAACACTCTGTTATTATTTCTTATTATTTTATTTCTATAGTTGGTTTGTAAGGGTTAGTTTTGTTTTTACCAGTTGATCATGGATTGATATCAGTTAGAGAACCATTGAAAACCAGCACTGGAGTACTGGAAAGCTGTCTCATCCTGGTTTGCGAATTATCGGAAGTACGCACGCACTAGGGTTCGAACCCAGGACCTTCCGGTTACAAGGCAAGCTCACATACCATTCAGCCATTGAATCAGGTCTCAGTGGCTGGATGGTACACGAGTTTGCCTTGTAACCGGAAGGTCCTGGGTTCGAACCCCAGTGGTGTGGGTGCGTACTGCCAATGATTCCCAAACTAGGATGAAACAGCTGTCCAGTACTCCCTGGTGATATCAATGGTTCTCTAACTGATATCAATCCGTGATCAACTCGTAGAATATTATTTTATTCCTTTAAGTTCCCAGTGCAACAAAGGGCTTCGAGATACAGGCTTGAAGTTCCGGTAGCGGTGATGTTTATTTTTACGGGGTGGGGTTGCTAGTCGTCTCATGTCCAACCTTCCCTCTTAACCAGTCTTATCCCCGGCTTAGCGAGGTAAAGGAGTGCGTCGACAGAGGGGGGATCGAACGCCGGACCACTTATGTGGTTTGCGAGCATCCTGACACTAAGCCACCAACGCAACACTCCGTTATACCACTTGCAAATATACTTGGCTTTGCTTTGTTCAAACAGTCTATTAATTTTATAGCTAAAGGAACTTTAAAAGAAAGGACATACGCCTTAAAAAAAACACCTCAAAAAGATAATAACAATTAGGTTATATTTGCTCATCAAAAAATATAATCTGAAATAAGGACAAGTGCTTTCATTAAAAAAATGTATTCGCCTTGTGTAAACAAAACCTACTTGCTGAGAATTAGCACTTCATATTATCACTTGACGAATGCAAGGCTACACTTGCTTGCTTGCTTGATAAATTATGTTTTATACGAATAAAGACTGTTTAATGATGAAATTAGTTTGAGAAAATTAATTAATGGCAACAAAACCATAGTGTGTGAAACTATATGTTAAGCAGTTAGTGGTATCCGTAAGGAAGCACTAGACCTATGTTTCATGAGTTTCAGGCATTATATACAATTCCCAGAGAACTAATTCCACTTCAGGGACTTGGGTCAGGGTTGCTGAATAAAGATATTAAAAGTGTTGCATCTGAGTTATTCAGGCAACAACTGAGCTTCTGTATGACTGTATCAGATATACCATTGAATAACTGGTTCAAACATGGAACTTTACACAGGAGTACACTAGTTTTGAAGGTGACACCCTTCAGGTAGTACATAGGGGAAGACATAAGAGATTTGAAGGAAACATAATAAGTAGAAATGTGAGGGAGAAAGAACAATAACATGGAGGAAAATTAAGATTTAACGGATACGTGAGATCCCAGAGAGTGGATGCACCTGTGCCACCGTCGAGAACGATTTTAAGCCATATTTCCAATTGTCTGCAACCGTCGGTTCTTAAAATCCCGAAGACCCCAACCAGCCAGTCAGTCTACATCTCCCTATGCAACTGGTTCAGAATAACTTTCAAAGATTTCTTGCACTGATTCCAAGCTTTCTTCCGTCGACCATCACCAGCTCTTCTCCAACCTGATCCTATGTCAGTTAACATTTACCATTAAGGAAGGCAACGGTTAAGCATGTGTCACACACGTCCTACACATCTCAATCGATATAGCCCCATAACCTCGCCAACTGACCTTCCTTCAGTCAGTTTACTTTTATTCTAACACAACACATCGATTTAATGATGATTTTATTTTTGCTTAATGCATAATGCTATGGTTTTGCTGTTTTGATGGTCAAAGCTTCAGTAATACAAATCAGACAGAAAACATAATGATCTTTGCAGATTACTTTTCGCCCTGTAGATAGCCCCTGAAGGAAACGATTCCACAGATGATATATATATATATATACATATAGCTCTACAACAAATTCTTCGTAACCACACAGGATAGTGTTGTTGTACCCTTTTGAAAGATTTTGATGTGGTTGTGTTCTCTGAGCTGGATATTTAATTTGCGAAGCTTTCATCACCCTACTTCACTTCAAATCGAAGTATGCGCTGAAGATGTCACCTAGTAGGGTGATGAAAGCTTCGCAAATTAACTATCCAGCTCAGAGAACACAACCACATCAAAACCATCCACCTGAGCTACAAATCTTCTCCATCACATTTTGAAAGAAAAACCCGCATTGAACGATCCATATACCTAGCTCCACAGGAGTAGGTAAACAGGTGAACACACACACAGAGCTGGTTAACTGCAGAATATTGTCAATAAAATTATTGAACAGTAACTGTCGAGTGGAAAACTCTACTCATAACAGTGCGACAGCAAATCTCCTTCACAGGGACTGTGTCGTATTTTTGGGAGTGGGGTTCTTATCAAAATTCTCACACTGATACGTATTTTTGTTAATTTCCTTTTAATTGTATTAATTGTACACCTCTTTCTAAGATTTATAAATTACATAACCTATTTTATCGTTTGATGTTTAACTACGATTTTATATCACAGAGTAAACATCAGTATTATTTACTGGATGACGAGATTTAGACATCAATTATTAATTGTTCTTAATCATATTATCAGTTATAACTACTTAACTTTGAAACTCCATTTTTCATAGTTTTACTATTTCCTGTCCGTCGTAGGGATAGCAAAATTTTTCAGATGTTTGGGACAGGTGTTGAATCATTCCTACTACAAGTGTTTGCAGAAGATGCGTTCATCTCAAGTATAACAAAAATTTATTAAAGACCATCAGCCACAGAGTTAGAGCTATATGCTCAGAAGAAGTAAGTGAAGATGAATTAAGCATTGTATATGATACTTTGGTCGAAAATAGCTAGCTATCCCGACAAATTTATCAAGAAACACATGACAAAGAAAGCGGAAAAGGACTACTCACTATCCGTAAACAAGAAGCCTTCATATATACGACTGCAATTCAAGGGCGATATACCAAGTGAAATAATTACGAGGAAATTAAGAAAATCAGTTCAAAGAACTTTTAATGCTGGCGAACTACACGTCTTATTCTCTACACGACCGATGGTGATTCCTCGACTGAAAGATGAAGTACCTAGACTAGCTAGCCACTTCAAATTGTATCTACCAATTCAACTGCGCTTGTGGTGGAGCGAGTTATATCGGTCATTGCTCTAGGAACTTGATTTTTCGTGCTCCCTCTAGGACATCTCCCACTATGACTAAGTAAAGGTGTAGTGAAAACCATCAACAGTTCGATACTGGACCATCTGGTGCAAACCAGCCACAAAGCTAGCGTTGAAGAATCCTTCTCTATCATCTACCAGGTGCAAAATGAATTGCCAAAATCATCGAACCACCGCATGCTTCAAACAGCAGAGGCTATTGCAATTCGCCTCAAACAACCAGTGCTCTGTGTGCAAAAGAAACAAGTCCAGCCACTACTACTGCGCTGGCTGGCCTTCAGTGGAGACTATAAATTCATGAATTTGTGTTATTATCTTTCCTAATTTTTCTGACATTCAGTTTATTGTTATCATGATGCTATTGAACTGTAATCCATTGATAGTATTGATTCGATGTTATTTAAACAACATTAATGTTGTTCATTACACTAATTCATTCATTCATTCACTATAATGTATATATAACTGTAGAGCCTGATGATGAAGTTATCGAAAAGAGTATTCTTTGTTCAGTATCCATTCTTTTGAAAATAAAGCTTCCGATATCAATCTCTCCTTCCACTCGGTTATATTAAAACTTAGAACTGTCATCTTATCCCATCCTATATTGCATGGTTCTGTATCATTGCAATTAGTGAGTACTATAGCTGAACTATTCTCGAGATTTATTAGTTTTTGTGCTGCTTTAGTCTGATTGATCCCCGTTCTACTACTTTCAAATGACAGTCACTGTAAGGTATTAAATAAACTGCATTATTATTCTATTTAATATGCTCCACAGGATTGATTCTTTAACCGACCTAGTTTATTTCCAAGTGAATTGATGGATTTGAATGTCACTTTTATGTCTGCATTGTTAAGAATTCTACGTGTGGTTTCAGAGGTTCCTTCTTTACGTATATGGAAGTACCACTGATGATTAAAATTTCCTACTGTTGATATTGGCATCTTTCTAGATTGTTTTTTTTTTCATGCATGCGATCATTATTATAATTATTATCAATACTACTATTATTATTAGTGATAATAATAATTATAATATTCTATAGCTGGTTTTGTAAGGATTAGTTTTGTTTTTACGAGTTGATCACGGATTGATATCAGTTAAAGAACCGCTGAGATCCACCACGGAGTACTGGACAGCTGTTTCGTCAGCCTAGTTTGGAATCATCGGCAGTACGCACCCACACCACTGGGGTTCGAACCCAGGACCTTCCGGTTACAAGGCAAGCTCGTATACCATTCAAGCCACCGGGAATCGATTCAATTGCTCATGAATTCTAACTTCTATCAATTCGTGATTTAGCGCGAACCCCCTCCCCAATCACATTTCATGATTGGATGAGGGCTTGTAACGCGACCTGATTACCCAGACCAAATACTGAAAATGAGGATTAGCTAAAAACACAAAAGCAAAAGAATGAAGACAAATCAACTCACACATGAACCATCTTATTAATTTCAAAAAGACTTTCGACATGGTCACCTTTTGAAAATGTTATTAGCCTTTCTGTAAAACATTAATCCAAAAAGTAATTTGGCCTATTTATGTGGCAATTAAATACTACAATCGACAATTATACCATACACACTGAAACCACTGGGGCTGTCATCCGATCACCGAAGTTAACCAACTTTGGACCTAGTGAGTACTTTTAGGGGTGACCACCACCAAATGGGAAGCTAGTAACTGACTGACTGGTTTCAACGTAGAACTTTGCACCGATGTGCAGCAGTTCAAGTCACCACACTCCCTCCTTGTAGCACACAAAGCAAGAGAAGAAAGTAAAAAGAAATGCAAAACAGAGACAGTAAACAGGGATACGAGGCAAAAAGAACAGTAATATCGAAGAACAATATAGTTTTATTGGGTATTATAAGTCACAAGGAGTGGATGCAACTGTGCCAGACATTGAGAACGATTTTGAGCCATATCACCAATTGTTTCCAGCCACTGGATTTTACCGCCCGGGGGACCCCAACCAGTCGGGAAGTCTACACCTTCCTACGTGGCTTAATCTAACTGTTGTGGATTTCACTGACTAATGAAGCCATGTTTTTCTTTGACCACTACTGGCTAACTCTTTTCCATCCTGTTCCATCCTATGTCAGCTAACATCGCCCGTCGAGGAAGGCCATACTACTGAAGCATTAGCGCTTAGAGCTTCAAGTTTTATATTCCGATCGCAACGCAAAGGACTTAAACAAAATAATATCCAAAGTAATAGCTTAATTTTCTGAAGACCAATAAAAAAACAAATTACCGGCAAACTAGCATAGGTGCTCCAGGTGCAGATCTTGGCCAAAATGTACGTCGTTCAACAGGGAATTCACAGCGTTCAGTTAAATGATCTGTTAAATCCAAATAAGCTTCGTCTAGACTAACAGCAGAGAATGGTATAACATCTGATTCACAGGAATCTTCTGTTGTCGTATTCTTTTCTGTAGAAGCATATTCCATTAATACACCACGGACTACACGACTAGTAGTAATGTATTTACTAAAATCACACGGGATAATTTTTAGTTGGGGACAAAGTTTTCTGCCTAGAAATCCAGGTAGACCAGCGCGTACACCATATCGTCGAGCGATATAATTACTGGTGGACTATTTGACAAGAAAAGAGAAATAAATACATGAATTAATTCCACTGCAAGGTTGGGGAATTTCACAGTTAAAAAAATAAATTATAACACCATTTTGAAAAGAATCCTATTCGTATAGATTAGAATTTCTACTGCTTTTCTCTTTTGAACTCTAACAATACGATTTTAGGACGAAATATTTAGAGCGAACAATTGTGGTTTCAATAAATTCTTCTTCAGGCTCTACAATTATAAATCCATTAATTTAAGCATAGAAGAAGACGTAGTCGAGCTCGGCTACGTCTTCTATCAGTAGCTGAGGCGGTTGAAGTCAATACCAGACGACCGACTCTTTGAATACAGAAGAAGTATGTTCAACCTCTATGTTTATCTTGGCCTACAATAAAGCCAACAAATCCTTCATATACATTAACACTATAAATTCCTTTCACAATTTTCTTTTCTTCTTCTATTTCTTTGTTTCATTGACAAATGTTCATTTTCGAATTTTTTGATTTCATGACCTTTCTTATGATTTTATTACCTTAGGTTCAAATAGAGCTTTTCTAACTTCATTATATTCATTCTTATTATTGTTTGACAATCATTCACCAATAGTGCATGTAATTTTACACCATATCATCGTTATTATTATTTTACAATCATTCTTATTGTTGTTATTTTCAACCTTGAACTTATGTCTAGATCGCCCCATTCGTTGGTTTATTTTCATATTGTCTCATTCACGCCGATTACACTCACTCTCGAAACCTGTATTTTTCTGTTGACTATATTTTCATATATGCACACATCATTACATTAAATTACTTCATCTCATTTTGTCCCATGTTCACATTGACCATGCATATTAAAAAACTAATTGACTATTGTTACATCCCATCTTATACTTGTTCCACAATACACTTTCTGATATGATTCTAATTTGCCTTTACTGGCTGGCTGGCTATTGTATGCTTAAATTTATTAATGGATTTATAATTGTAGAGCCTGAAGAAGTAAGAATTTATTGAAACCACAATTGTTCGCTCTAAAAATTTTGGTTCTGAATAAATTATAGGAATATTCAATACGATATTACTCAGTTATTAAGTCTGATTGTTTAAAACTACATACTACTGATTGACTGAGGTCAGTAGTCTCACCAACCAGTAATACTTGCTAGCCAAATCAAAGTGATCTAAATACCCGAACGGTAGTTCCACTTATTTGGCGTCGGGTTCATCATCGGTGTATCCGATTCGACTCAGTTCAAGGAGTGGAAACAGTTCAAACTACCCAATTTTTGGCTGGCCACTTGGAAGAACTTCATAATTCGCAGTATAAACAGCACATTACTGGTTGATGTGAGTGGTATAGGACTACTCACCTCAATTAATCAGTAGTATATGTATAGTTTTATGCAAATATGCTTGCTTTCTTGATTATCCATTTATGGTATCAAGCAGATCATATACTGTGATCATATACCCTTCGTAATACTGTGTACATTCTAAATTGCTAACCGTGAATGGGACTCAATTGAGCGGAGAATCAAAGTGTAGAGATCTACTTTCTTGTCCAACACACTAGGGGATCAAACATGTTATTAAAATTTTTCGCCAATACATCGCTTCAATTTTTGGCTAGATATGACAGTAGGCATGTTTAGCTAGAACACTGAAAGCCCATACTTCAGTTATACGGTATAAATATATATATGTCTTAGATACCTGAAGATAAAAACTGCACACTACAGCACTTGTTTATTCACAAAAACCTTATGAGCACTTCCACAGATAGAATTGTAATTATAATTCAAATAGCTTAATGAATCCAAATCAATAGTTGTTATGCACAACAAATCAAGATGACACATTTTAGTTATCTTTACCTATAAAAGACGGTTCAGTGAAGAAATTTAAAGGTGATATGGCAGCTGAGATTTTGAAGAACTGCTTATCTAGATCACACTGTGAAAAGCCTTCTTTGCAGCTGAGCTACGGATCAATTTGTACAGTCGACAAATGATCATCAATGGATGTGTGAAGGATAAACTGCCGTTTTGGGACAATTCAATGTGTTCTCATTAATTTTACTTGTCCCTATGTAGGTAGTTATATTGGCCGCAAAAAGTGCACACTTCCCAAATGCATCTCTAAATACTACAGGATGTGGTTAGCAAGAGGACAGTGTGAGACAGTTACTAGCTCAATTCTCAAGCACTTGGTGAACTCAGGCCACGCAGGTCCACTAGCGTCAGCCTTCAAGATAATCTATAAGATGAGACCGATTGGGACAAAGGGCGTTAGGATTCGTCATTTGTATATGGCGGAGGAGCTGGCCATTCGTCATATAACCCCGGACTCTGTAAACAGAAAACGTTTGTCTAGTCCCTTATTCTTCATTAACCGTCCCCAGTGATTTTTTTAATTTTTCATTATTTAATAATTAGTTTGTCTTTAATTTTATTAATTATTTCACTATTATCACCCTCACATGTACCTTCTACACACTTTTTCTCACCCTCTTCACACTTATTGAATGGACACTCAATTACTTTTCTTCTCAGTCAATAACAATTTTCACCTTATTCAAGTATTGGTTTGTAGGGATTGGATTGATTGGATTTCATCATGAGGTGACATCAGTTAGAGAACAATTGGAATACCACTACGGAATACTAGACGGCTGTTTCATCCTAGTTTGGGACTCCTCATCAGTACGCACCCACCGCCATGGTTCGAACCCAGGACCTTCCAGGTACAAGGCAAGCTCGTAGACCATTAAGCCACTGGGACCCGATCCAATGGTCAGTCCATGAATTCTAATTTCTGCTAATTCACGACATAGCGCGACAACTAGCCAATGTCTTCGGTGAGTATTTGTCCTCACACCCGACCTGCTGCACCCTACTGGTCACGACTTCTCACTAGAACCCCAAGTAACTACCTACCTGAAAAGGGGAAGTCCTGGGTACGAATCTCGGTGGGCGCGTACTGATGAAGAGTCCCAAACTAGGACGAAACAGCTGTCCAGTACTCCCAGGTTTTCCAATGGTTCTCTAACTAATGTCAGCTCATGATGAAAATCCTGAAACCAATCAAATCCCTACAAACCAACACTTGAATATGAATGTTAATTTTTTTTTAAATAAAAAGCAAACATTTTATATATGCTACTTACCAGCATACTGTTGCTGCCAACAGCTACTGGATGATGTCGAAGTTCAGGTTGATCACGTATTTCAACAGCTGCATAAAATGCATCCATATCAACATGTACTATGCAACGTGATAGACGTCTTCTCTCCTGCAGATTTTTAAGTATAATATCCGCCTTGAGAAGAAGAAGAAAACAAAACATGCATAGATATTATTTAACACAATAAGCATAAATAAGTTAACAGTTAGCCAAGACGTGAAAACAGCTATAAATGTCCAACAATTCTTAAGGATATAGTAGAAGTTTATAAATAATAGATAAAGGTTTAATCACAAGGTGACATCAGTTAGAGAACCAATGGAAAACCAGGGAGGGAACTCCTCCGAAGAGCCCACCAACCGCCAGGGGTTCGAACCTATGACCTTCCAGTTACTAGACGAGCTTGCAGAACATTCAACCATTGGAAACCAATCCCAAGGCTGACCAATAAAATTCAAATTCCTGTGAATTTGCGACAGACAGAAATAATGCAACAACCACCCAGTGTCATCAACGAGTAACTGTTCTCTTACCTGACTTAGTCGACCCTGCTAGTTACGATTTCTCAATCGAACTCCAGCTAACTTGCTGTACAGTGTGTCAATCACTAGTCAGAATCAGATTAATTAGCAAGTGTTGGCTTGCGGGTGTTGTCGTCAAAGCTGTAATCAATCAAATCCCTACAAACCGACACTTGATAAATAATGGATAGTCAGCAAACAGACATAGACATCTTATATTAATCTTGAGGGCTTATCTTTTATCTTTTACCTCCTTTTACAGCACTTAACAACATCCAGTTTATTATTATTTCTACCTAATTTGCCTTCAAATTGATCTGTAGTAACTTAGACAGACACATTGTAGTGCTTATTATTATCCCTTAGGGTTCCAAGTGGAACAAAGGCCTTCATCAGCACACCTCAATTTCACCCTGTTCTCTGAAGTCCTATTTAGCTGACTCCATTACCGCCAATAAGCACTCATCTCCTCTTCACACGATCTCCTCAATATCACCCCCAGGACCTGTGCCCGATTTGTCGTTTCCCATTCGGGTTCCACTCGAACGATGGTCTGGAACGCCATGCCACTCAACGATCTCCTCGGCTAATGCGAGAGTGCAACTTGTGGAAAATGCTTTACATGACGCGTGCGTCACTTCTCTGAACTACACAGAAGCACTGATTTGGCATTAATGTTGAAAAGGCCTATTTCTGATTCCATCGGAAGAGGGCATATCGGTTGACTGAATTTTCGAAGGCTTTCAACAGCCAAGGTCACTCCATCTCGCTGATTTGAACTAGGAATAGGTTTATTTTTTATATTTTTGACATGCTTTCAAGTTTCCGTAGCTATTCAGTTGGTTTTCAGGGGTAGAGTTGCTGGCGCTACCCGCAACATTCCCCGACTCAGAAATAGCCAGAAGACTAGGCGAGGTTATCTCGTTATCGTTATCGTTATATGGGAGAAAAGTAGAATCAATGAAACTAGGTCAACAACAAAGACTTAATTAAGTGAATGCTATACACGAGCAAGAATGCAAAATGCAGCTTACCTCAGCTTCACCACTTTTTAACATGGTTGGAGTAAGTGATTTTACAATTTTTAACTTTTGTTCAATTTGTTGACGAAGAGATTTTTCCCTTCTCAATTCATTTTCATAAAATTTCGATCCTATTATAATAAAGTACAAAAACAAAACAATGAAATTACCTTAGAGATGAAATTCGAGGCCTGCCATAGAAACTACAGTAATTTATATCAATGGAAGACAAAAAGACCGGTCAATTATGTGACAAGTGAGATTGCGTTCCAGAGACTTACTAGCCAAAAGTGTACGGAGAATATTTTACGCAGCAAACTTATGTTTGTCATTTTCTAATCGACAAATGATTGGGACTCAAACGAAGGATCAGCTAGATAGCTTTGCCACATCTATGTGCATTTACTAATTCAACTGCACCTGCGGTGACAATTATGTTGGGCATACTACTGGACAGTTTAGCCAAACTTGTTACTGAACATCTCCCATCGCTGCTTTTGATAAAGGACAGAAAAGAGCTATACAAAGGTGCGTTTTTTTCACATTTAGTTAATAGTTGCCATATAGTGGAAAAAACGAAAATATTCCAGGTGATCCATCGCATCCCACTGATACTTTCCCATGGACTCCATATTTGCCTACTTTATACAGCTGAGGTGACAAGCATTCAAACTGTGGTGAGAGCTGTCTGCTAGCCAAAATTGGTAGACGTCAATGTTTACGTCCCAAATCGGGGTCATGAGAAGGAACAAAGAACAAAGCCTAAACCTTGAGGAATTCAACAACCGATCACAGGAGACTTAAGCGTGGGCGGATACGACTGGCAGATATATGGTCTGACCATCAAAGAAACGGCCACAAAAAAAATGACAGAATAACCTTTAGCAAGAAAAAAACCAATCAGGAAACGCTGTTTCCCTGCTAACAATAACGAATAATAATGTACACAAAAATCTATAAATATCTGTTGATTTTCTCAATAAACGATCTGTTGCCTGGCCCTTGTCTTCTGTCGTTACAAAACTATTAAGTCTAAATTGTGCATTCATTCGTACAGCCCTTATCCACCCCTTGGTCAATTAAAACCTAACCAACTGACGATATTATCACCACCCATTATTCTTAATTTTTAATCGCATTCTAATCAACGCCTAGTCTTAGCACATCACTAAAAGAGTTTCTCCACTTCCCTTACAATCTAGAATTACCTAATTGGACTATTTGTTTTTCTTAACCTTTCTCGACTACATCCATCCATATATTTATTTGTTTAATAGTGCTATTTGTCATTATTCCTGTGATCAGAGATCACTACACTTCTTCATCTTTGTTACTAATATAATTATTATTACTACTACTATGACTAATCGCATAACTTTATCATCCTATTGACAAATCACCATGATTGGTTTATATTTAATAATTATCTGCAAAGTTCTTTACATTTGACTTAAGCCTGATGAGGTCTAATTGAAAACACAATAATTTCCATTTACCCTTATTGTTCTAAATATTATATGTAAGCTAATCAAGTGTACCACTAATTGAAATGATCTGAACCAACTTTATTAACTTAGGGATTGACCTGTAACTAGAGTAACTAGTCTTTTTGACTTAGAAAATGTGGATGATATTGTCATCCAACGTGAAGAAGCAGATAAAATGCACAGTCTCTGAATGTTTGCCATCCATCTTGTCAAGGTTTCCTATTACAGTCAAAGAGGTTACCAACAAACTGTTCAAGCCAAGATTTACCTCTCTTTAAACCGTAATACACATACTGAACATTCATTACAGAGTAACCGTTGTGAAAATATCTCTGACCACAGAACTGAGTGAAAGACGATCGATTATTAGAGATGGGGTATTAGTTCTTTCGACGTTACAGACACACTCCGCTGAGGAGTACCAGTAAGGGCGGAACCTAGGACTAAGGTCTACTGATAGTTGTTTCCAACTATCTAACACCAATTCACAGTGTACTGACAAAAAACGAGTCATTCTATTGAGAAATTAATTAAAAGCATCATTTTTAGAATACAGCCTTGTTCTCCTTGATGACGCAACAATAACCAATGATAGTTTTGAAAAACAATTAAAAACGCTTAAATAAGCCATGAAACCAGTATACATAATATATATGCCTCGGGTTCCTTAGAATGTGTGGATACCTTTAGAATTTTCTAATATAATTTCCATAATTGTTGCCTTGTCCAAACCTTCCATACCAGCTTTGCTTGTACTATATCGACAACAACTTCCCAAGTTATCTGTTGAATTCTCATCCTCCATTGTTGATCTAGAATTACAATTAGAAGAAGAAAAAATCACAACCGTTGAAGCATATTCATATATACTATAAAAGGTAAGTAAGGTACAAAGCTCATATATTTTTTCTAAAAAAAGAAAAAAAAGTACGTGAAGACATGCACACTGCACTGTATGACTATTAAATCTTATACACTCTAATAATAACCATGTTTACAATGCTAGAAATGTTGAATGAATGCGATTATTACATGCTTTAGTCATGAAAGTAATGCATGACTTTATCAAGTGAAGAGTCATAAAAGCGATGCTGTTCTGCTGTGTTTGCTTGTTTTTTTTTGTTCTCGTTGACAGTTTAGGTTAGACAATTTCTGTGAAATCCTTCTCTCACTTACCAAGAGAGAATATTCAATTAAACCGATAGACAGATAGATAGATAGATCATATATAGATCAATATTCATTGCAAGCGCATTTGTATTGCGTGTTTGCACACAATTCCATGTTATTTCATGAAAAATCACTGCTTTCAAGTATTGGTTTGCAGGGATTTGATAGGTTACAGGACTGGTTACAAGCTGACATCAATTAGAGAACCATTGGAAAACTAGGGAGTATTAGAAAGCTGTTTCGTCCCATTTTGAGATTCTTCACAGTACGCATCAATGACTCTGCGGACCTTGAGGTTACAAGGACAGTTCGTTGACCATTCAGTCACTGGGACGGAACTCGTAGAATCGCCGCAAACCAACATTTGAAAATTACTCCAGTGCTTGCTCACTACTGATGACTGACTACAGGATGAAATTGCCTGAAGTTCTAATGGGCAGTCGTAACCTGCAGGGTTCACCGACATGTTGACTATGAGGACAGATATACTCGCCGATAACATTATCTGACGGTGGCACGAAAAATTGCGAAATCGTAAAAACAGAACTAATCCTTACAAACCAACTATAGAAAATTAATCTGATGCTCGCTAGTGACTTGCTACAGGACGGAGTTTCCTGGAGTTCTAGTGAGAAGTCGTGACCAGTGAGGTTTATCCAGTCAAGTGTGAGGATGGTCGTGCTAAATCACGAATTGGTGGAAGTTAGAATTCATGAGCGATTGAATCGGGTCCCAGTGGCTGAATGCTATACGAGTTTGCCTTGTAACCAGAAGGTCCTGGGTTCGAACCCCATTGGTGTGGGTGCGTACTGCCGATGATTCCCAAACTAGGATGAAACAGCTGTCCATGTACTCCCTGGTTGGTTTTCAATGGTTCTCTAACTGATATCAATCCGTGATCAACTCGTAAAAAGAAAACTAACCCTTACAAACCAAACTATAGAAAATATTCCATAGTAGGGATGAGGCTAACAACGCCTCTCCCCCACACATAAAAACAACACCACCACAGCTACTGAAGATCTATGTTCCACTTGAAATGCAAGGAATGTCGAAGGTAGAGAGGTCGATCAGGCAGATGATGAAGGAAAACACTATGACGATTTTCAACAAAACAATGTACGCTGAGAACGATGAATGAACAATCACAATCCCGACTTTAATCCCTAAAAACCAAATCATCTGAAAGGGTCATTGATAAGTCTATAAAGGATACGGAGGAAGTTATCAGATGATTGAAGTAAACAAATGGCTGACTGACTGGGTTTCAACATAGAACTTTGCAACACTCTATGTAGCTCGTAGATGCAGAAATGTGAGATAGAAAGAATAACTACAAGGAGAAAGGTTGTTTAATAGACATATAGAGTGGATGCAACTGCACGATTGAGAACGATTTTGAAGCATATCACCAGTTGTCTTTAGCCTTTATTGGTTCTTAGAATCTCGACGACCCCAACCAGACAGTCTACACCTCCCCACCTGACTGCCTCAAACTAACTGTCAAATATTTCATGAACCGATTCCGTGTTTTCGTCTGACCACGCCTAACTCTTCCAACCTGACGCTATGTCGGCTAACATTACTCGTCGAGAAAGACAATGACTAGGCATGCATAACACACACCCTAGCCATCTCAGCAGATTTATCTTCACAACTTCATCAGTCTACTTATCTTCTTTACCTAACAATATACGCTTTACGCCAATGTTACTCACCTTATTATGCCACCTAACACAGGATGATAGAATGCAGACACCTATGATCAAAGACAGTTAACAAGATTAAGTGACTATGAGAAGATTTAAGTATTGCTCAACAAGACAGGTACACCACAGGCAATTCGAAGAAACTTCAACCATAGTTAAACTAGTGGGACAGATTACGAACAACTTAAATCAATCAGGTCTCATATAGAAGTTGGGCAAAAATAATGTGATAAGCGAAATATCTTAGGGCCAGTTAACTATAAAGAACAAATGTTTAGAACACTTAAAATAAGACTGAATAAATTCAACAAAACGTCAACGCATAAGAGAAGAATAAAATAAAAATCAAGGAAAAAAAGTTTATTACCCATTGATGATGTATGGCATGAAAGTATGATAGTAATTGGGACAACAATATTTGTATTTTAAAGACCAGTACAAACTGCTCTAAGGTAAGGTTATGCGTTGGTGGTTCAGTAGTAGTAGAATGCTCACCAACCACACAATTGGTCTAGAGTTCGATTCCCGGCAGACGCAATGATAAACCTCTCTAAGCCAATAGTAAACCCGGAAAAGAGGGAAGGTTGAGAGTGAGGTTAGTGACCTCACTCCGTAAAAAATAAATACCTGGACCATAGAAACTTTACAGATCAAGACTGAAGCCAAAAGCAAATTAAAAATAATTGTGAAACTAGTAATGATAACATAAATAAAAGAGAATATAAGGCATCTATAGTAGTTTTACCATATAAGGAGCGGATATCTGAAACACTCCCTATGTAGGACTCTCAATAAAGCAGGAATTAGGGTGGTGGCATTCAAACCTACAAACTCACTCAGGTAGGGACAAGCTCTGTAGATTAAAGGACCCTACTGACCCAATTAGACAAAATAATATAATTTACAAAATACCCTGCAATGATTGTGAGGTCAACCATATAGGTCAAACTAGTAGGTCGGGGGTTATCAGATTGTCAGAACATAAGAATTTAGCTAAGGTAAGAATGGTTGACCCCGAGAAGATAAGTAATTTAGAAAAAAGCTCAGCGATTGCACTGCATGCATTAACACACAACCACACAATAGGGTGGGAGAGGGTTAAAATTCTAAGAAGTAATCTAAGTAGGTGGAGAGAGAGACCGATTACTGAATCCTGGTTCATTGAGTCTACACCCAACACATGCAATAGAAGTGACTCAATGCAAATACCAGAAATATGGAAGATATTATTACCACCAGTCAGTCAAATCAGAGGGGGATAATAAATAATCTTAAAATTCTATTTCAATTTAATTCACGTACATAATAACATTCTAACAAGTTACTTATTTTGACTATAAAAATACTCGTCTTATTTTCCATCTGATTGTATTTGATCAATAACACTCATATAATTATTTCCGAATGTACATTATCCTATATTGATTTTTGTTCAAATGTCAAATCATCGATTCCACGCATGTATATAAATGAAGGAAGAAAGTTGTGTGAGTGAGTGACTTGATATGATTATGAGTAATAGTTTGTGCTCGAAACGTGGTCATCAGTTAATATTACTGTATAACATTGTGTGATTCATGAAAATAAAATAAAAAATACCACAGTGCCCAAGTATTTTACTTATATCAATTATGTTCCACTAGGAAGGAATAAAATAAGAATAATAATAAAGTAAGATTGATAACAGAATCTACATTTATAGAGGTCACTCTCAAAAAATACAACAAAGGTGGTGACACATCTGTGGATACCATTCAATAATTGGTATCATCTCAAAATATTACCAAAATTGAAATTTATCTTTGTGAGTAAATTATTATTATTATTGTTCCCTTGGGTTCCTAGTGGAACATAGGGCTTCAACTGCACGTCTCCACTTGCTTCTGTCTTGTGCTGTTCTTTTCACTTGCGTCCATGTTATTCCATACTGTTTCATCTCCTCCTCACACGATCTCCTCCATGTCACCCTTGGACGTCCCACTCGCCGCTTCCCTTTCGGGTTCCACTCGAGGGCTTGACGCGCGATGTCACTCAACGGCCTCCTCAGCGAGTGTCCAATCCATCTCCACTTCCTCCTGCATATTTGTTGGGCGATTGGTTCCTGTTTCGTTTGTTCCCATAGCTTCTTGTTTGTGATTCTTTCTGGCCATCTAATCTTCAGTATGGAGCGAAGACAGTTGTTGATAAAGGTCTGCAACCTGTTGAAAATATTCTTGGTGACCCGCCAAGTTTCTGATCCGTAAAGCAAAATTGACTTGACGTTTGTGTTGAAAATCCGAATTTTGTTGTTGATACTGAGTGACGAAGATTTCCAGATTGGTTTCAGGTTGATGAATGTGTTTCTCGCCTTCCCGATTCTCGATTTGACATCCTCGTCCGTTCCTCCTGTGGTTGAGACAATGCTCCCTAGATAAGTGAAAGAAGTAACCTCTTTCAAATCCCTCCCGTTGATGGTGATTGGCACTGGATGTTGCTGCTGTTGTTGTTGTTGTTGGTTGGTTATTTTCATAACCTCCGTCTTGTCTATGTTCACCTGGAGTCCTGTCTTCGCCGGCTGCTTCTTCGACCAGTTTGTCGGTTTTCGCTTGTAAGTCTTCGATTTTGTGTGACATCAAACATAAATCATCCACGCGCGAAATCCAGGTCTTCTAGGTTTTCCACGTCGGTCCAGGATATCCCTGTCTTCTCGTTTCCCACTGTCTGACGCATAATCCAGTCCACCACAATTAGGAATATCATTGGTGATAATAAGCACCCTTGTCTGACTCCTGTGTTTACTCGAAACGCTTCGCTGAGTTTTCCGTTGTGGATCACTTGACATGTGCCGTTGTCGTACAGCTGTTGAATAAGGTTGATGAATATTTGCGGTACGCCGTAGTACTCGAGTAGTTTCCAAATTACTTCGCGGTCAACGCTGTCGAAGGCCTTCTCAAAGTCTATGAAGTTGAGGTAGAGATTTGATTGCCATTCCATGCTTTGTTCGATGATAATGCGTAGAGTTGCAATTTGGTCAGAACATGATTTGCCTTTCCTGAATCCAGCTTGTTCTGGTCGGAGTTCTGTATCCAGCGCGTCCTTGATTCTCTCCAGGATGATGCGACTCAGGATTTTACTTGGCGTCGACAGGAGCATGATTCCTCGCCAGTTCTTGCAGAGTCCCAGGTCGCCCTTCTTTGGTAGTTTCACCAGGTAACCTTTCCTCCAGTCAGTAGGCACCTTTCCCTCTTTCCAGATCTTTTGCAATAATGGAGTCAGCATATCTGCCGTCGTTTTTGGGTCCGCTTTTAGTGCTTCCGGGGGTATTCCATCTGGTCCAGCTGCTTTTCCAGCTTTCAGAAGCTTGATTGCATTCATGACTTCAGTTTTCGTTGGAGGATTGGTGTCAACTTGCAGTTGTGTACGTGCTGTTGTTGGTATTACTGGACGGGTTGTAGGTGGTGGTCGGTTCAAGAGTCCTTTGAAGTGGTCCGCCCATTGTTTAATCTGTCTTTCTTCTTTGGTAATTGGCTTCCCTTGGCTGTCTTTTATAGGTTTCACTTGTGTTGATCTCTTCCCGGATAGAGACTTGGTTATCTGATATAGTGTCCTCAGGTCCCTTTTGCCTGCTGCCTTCTCAGCTTCAGTAGCCAGGTTGTCGTAGAATTGTCTTTTGTCCTTCCTGGCACTCTTCTTCACTTCTTTGTCCAGTGCTGTGTAAGTTGAGTTCAGCGTCTCTTTCTCTTGTCCATCTTTGCATTGAATCATTTTTTCTTTCACCTTTCTCCTCTCCTCTATTAGTTTCCAAGTGTCTGTTGAGAGCCATTCCTTGTCTTGTTTCTTCTTTCTTCCTAAAACCGTTGAGCACGTTTCGTTGAAAATTACCTTCAGAGAGTTCCAATGGTCTTCCACGGATGATTCCTCAGTGGTGCTACGTAGTGTTTCCTGCTTTGCTCTGACAGTTGCAGTGAAAATGTCCTGTGTGATTGTGTGCTTCAGTTTGTGAGTGTTGAACTTGCATTGTGGCCTATCCCCAGGTATCCTCGAGGCTTTCAGCTTCACCTTGAAAGTCCCTTGTACCAGATAGTGGTCTGAACCCACATCTGCTCCTCTCCTCGATCTTGTGTCCAGTAGGCTCCGTCTCCACTTCCTTGAGATTGAAATGAAGTCTATCTGGTTTTTGGTGTGTCCATCTGGTGAAATCCATGTTGCCTTGTGTATATCCCTGTGTTTGAACACACTGCCACCAATCACCAAATCATTGAAGGCGCAGAAGTCTGAGAAGAGTTCACCATTTTCGTTCATTTCACCGAGGGCCTCACGACCCATGGTGAGTTCTCTTCCTGTATTGTCTCCTCCCAGTTTCGCATTCATGTCGCCCATCAGGATTTTGATATCGCTCTTTGGGACGTTGTCCATTACTGTTTGTAGTTGACTGTAGAAATCCTCCTTCTTCTCTTTTTCTGAGACGTTTGTAGGCGCGTAGCATTGAATGATTGTAACCTTTTTTCCTTTTGAGTTGAACCTGGCTGTCATTATCCTGGAGGAGATTGGTTCCCACTGCATGAGAGCTTTAGCCGCTGTTGGTGACATCATGATGGCTACTCCCTCGGTGTGCTCGTGATTGTCCTCTGGGTGACCGGAGTAGATTATTGTCTCTCCAGTTGATAGTTGGCTCCTTCCACATCCGTTCCATCTGCTCTCGCAGATTCCCAACACTTCTATTCTATATCTCCTCATTTCTGCGGCTACCTGAGCAGCCTTTCCAGCTTCGTACATTGTACGAACATTCCACGTCCCCATCCTTATTTTGGCTTTCATCGAAAGAAGGCACATCGGCTGACTGGCTTCCCGAAGGCTTTCACCAGCCCGCGTCATTTCACTTCCCCGATTCCAGCGAAAAATAAGGTCACTATTTGTAATTTTAGAATTTTGAATATATTTGTGCGTTGAAGTTTTAGTAGCAATTTGGTTAAGTTTTGGGGGTGGAGTTGCTAGCACCACGCCCCAACCCTCCCTCTTTATCCGGGCTTGGGACCGGCTAGAATACTAGTGACCTAGTAATCTAGGCGAGGTTTTTGTGAGTAAATACTCATTACAAATACATGTATGACTAATGATATCCCACGATCAATATTACTTCAGTATTGCTTGAGTTTACAGAAAAACCTATGAAACCAACAAGTTCTTTTGATACCTTCATGAGATACAGCTAAATCATTGGCATTACCAATGAAAACTAGCCTGTGTATTCCCCTATGGTCTCGAATCCCTAAAATGATATGCTGTCAATATTCCATGGGTTCAAAGTGAAACATAGAGCTTCAACAGAATATCTACCTAGCTCGATAACTGACCATAGGCTTTCGTTCCACCCCCACCCCTGTATCTTTCCTCCTTCATCTCTAGTGTCAATATTTAACAATCTTCACCAATGTTAAGTCAGATCTTCTGTATGGGTCAGAAACTTGCAGCATTCTCAACAGGCTACAGAAGACTCTTACCAAAACCTGCGTCCTTCGTTTGCTCCATACTGAAGATCAAATGGCTAGTCAGAAAGAATTAGCAACAAGAAACTCCGGGAACAAACAAATCAAGAACCCATTACCTAACAAATATATATACACAGAAGAAAATGGAGAAGGATCGGATACACACTGAATAGGCCGTCGGATTACATCAAGCGTCAGGCCCTTTGTTCCAGTGGAACCGGAGTGGAAAGCGACGAGTCGGGTGTGGGTTCGACGTTAATATGGAGGAGATGAGAGAGTATGGGTAATCATGGGGCCAGCTGAAGAAGACTGAAGAGAACAGAACAAAATGAAGATGTGATGTTGAAACCCGTTGTACAAATCGTAGCCCAAGGGAGTAATAATAATAATAGTGATTCACATATCACTAGGTAAATTAACTATATTTTTCTTATTGTAACCAGTGAAATGAACTTTCAAACAAAAGCGCATTTCTGTTTATTATTTTGAAAGAATTCACGAAATCTACCCGATGTCCTGTGTCAATCGAGTGTGTCTCACAACTTCACTATTCAAAGACTTACTTCCACTTAATCACAGGCTTTTCAGTATGTGTTCAGAAAAAAAATCTAAGATAGGCCCTTAATTCTGTCCTTCCAGTGTATTTGCTTCAGCACCTGTTGGCTATTAACGAGACATATTCAATTCAATCAAAATAATAGACAAACAATCAAGCTCAAGTCTCCTGAAATTCGAAGAAGCATATTTCAATTTTAGATGATTGGAAGCAATCGTCAGGAAGCCCTACCTGACCTAGGTTTCGTGCATTTTGGCACTTACCAGTCAGAAAGACGTATCTGTAGCCTTAAAGGAATTCATGTCCCCTCTGCAACTTGAACTCGCGTCACTCAGTGCTGCAGTCAGAGAAGTTACCACTGAGTTATTCCGGTTGGCGATTGACCTCTTGTAGAACTATTATTTTATTCCTTTACGTTCAGAGTGGAACATAGGGCTTCAAGTTATGTATATAGAAGGTTCGGATTTTCAGCAAGAATGTGTGCGTCGGTGTCACAGCGGTTAGGACTCTCGCCGACGATGCACATGTTCCGGGGTTCGATCCCCTGCCGACGCACACCTGATATCAATGGTCGGCCTGCAAAATTTCGGCTACCGATATCACATGTTGGAAATTCCGTACTTGTACCAAAAATACTGTGTGGCTTCAAGTTATAATAAAAAAATCAAGTTAGTGCTTCCATATGGTTCAGAGACTTGACGTGTACGTCACCAAAGGCATTTCCAACAGGCCAATGCAGACTCTTATCAACAGCTCCTTCCGTACCGAATATCAGATGACCAGCTGGGAAGTATAAGGAACAGGGAACTCAGAGCTGTAACAAACTAACGAAGAATTCATTGCCTAAATAATATCCCAAAGAAAATGGGATAAATTGGACACATGCTGGTTGAAATAACAGTCGAGTGACATAGCTCTTTAGGACACCGCTCGAGTGGTACGCGAATGGGAGACGACAAGTTGTGCGTGGGTCCGACGGTAACATGGAGGAGATCGTGTGAGGAGATGAGAGTTTATAGGCAGTCATGGAGCCAACTAAAGAGGACAGCAAAAACCAGAATGAAAAGGAGATTTTCTGCGGAAGTCCTTTGTTCCACTCGGAACCAAAGGAAATAGTAATATATCCTGCCTACCAAAGGCTTTTAAAGTACATGATGACATAATTTCAGTGAACAGACCAGTGAAGAATGAATAAGACTTTCTTTCACAAATTGGAGAGATTTTTTCTTTTCAATTTGAAAGACTACTTAGTCTACTTTTCATACCATTACTGTTACCACCTTAAAACAAAAGCCAATAAGGCAGTTAAAGTGTCACACCATAACTTCCTACTTTAAGAATATAATGGTGTCAAGTGTGCATAATTGACAGTAATAATTTAGTTCAAAAGATCCTGTTCTTATACTCGAATCAATTCCTTCCTTACCAAACACTATTAGTACAAATACTGTTGTTAGATCTGATTTATCGATCACCATCGATTTCCGATCAACCAGTATTTTATTAAGGTATTATTATTATTATTTCCTTTAGTTCCTAGAGGAACATAGGGCTTCAGCCATGCGTCTCCATTGCGCTCGGTTCTCTGCTGTAGTTTTCACCTGGCTCCAAGTCTGCCCACACGCTTTCAATTCCTCTTCACATGATCTCCTCCAGGTCACCCTTGGACGACCAACTCGTCGCTTCCCTTTCGGGTTCCACTCGAGGGCTTGTCTAGTGATGTCACTTGCTGGTTTCCTCAGAGTGTGTCCAATCCATCTCCATTTCTTCCTGCCTATTTGTTTCACGATCGGTTCCTGGTTGGTTCGCTCCCAGAGATCTTTGTTGATGATCCTCTCCGGCCATTTGATCTTGAGTATTGAGCGAAGGCATTTGTTAATGAAGGTCTGTAGCTTGTTTGAGCTGCTCTTTGTGACACGCCAAGTCTCTGATCCGTATAGTAGTACTGACTTCACATTGGAGTTGAAAATCCGGATCTTATTTTTGACGCTGAATGCTGTTGACCTCCACATAGACTTGAGAGAAATGAAAACTTGTCTTGCTTTTCCGATTCTGGCTTTGATATCCTCGTCAGTTCCTCCTGTAGTTGAGACGATGCTTCCCAGGTAGGTGAAAGAAGTTGTTTCCTTCAGGTTCCTCCCATTTATGCTGATTGTTGTCGGTTGTTGCTGTTGATGTTGGCCAGGAATCTTCATTACCTCTGTTTTGTCTATGTTCACTTGAAGTCCTATCTTTGCTGCTTCTTCTGCCAATTTGTTGCTTTTCACTTGCATATCTTCCAGTTTGTGGGAAATCAGACATATATCATCGGCGAAATCCAAATCCTCCAAGGCTTTTGTGTCGGTCCATTTTATGCCTGTTCCCTCGTTGGTTGCCGTTGTCTGCCGCATTATCCAATCAACTGCAATCAGGAAGATCATTGGTGACAGTAGACAGCCTTGTCTCACTCCCGTCCTCACTTCGAAGGATTCCGTGAGCCTCCCGTTGTGGATTACTTGGCATGCAGCGTTGTCATACAGCTGTTGGATGAGATGTATAATTGTCGGCGGCACCCCGTAGTAGCGAAGTAGTTGCTTTTATTAAGGTGAACTAAGTCATTCGAGTTGAGCATTAAAAACCTTTCGAAAATAGCCCTATTGAGATATTTACATTAGTCTGGGAGAAATCGAAGGATATGAGATAGACCACATAGTTATAAAGAATGTACGGTTAATATGTAATACAGTAGTAGTGAAGAGATGCACCTCAGTGGCTTAATCACTCGGCTTCAGTCGAGAGGTCGTGGGTTCGAGTCCCGCTCCACCCACTTCAGCCTGGACAACTGGGTAATATTACCAGCCTGTGTACAATAAGTGTAGCTCTTAGCCTCATACATGATAAATCTCTCCTGGATAGTTGGAATTCAAAAAAATAAATACAGGGGTAAGTAGGCTGGATAAGTGTGGTAGAATTTCAGTAGTATAGAACGACTGCTTCGGCTTTTCGAGCCATAAAATAAATTTCATGAGAACTTCTTAATCAGAACTAAATAAATGAGTACTCAGTGCCAGACACCAGCAAGTCAAAGGTATCATCAAGACGTACTTCTTACGAGCGGATATCCTAATAGAAAGACTGAACATTTAACTTCCATAGATCTATTTCAACTGTGATTAGTTTTCTACCTTCGTGGTTTACACACTAGATTGATACTTTAGATAGGTTTGGATAAATAATCTGACTTATCAATATCGCTAACCTGCGATTGGTAATCAAATTTTCAAACCAAGGTTTATCTCATGTAAGCAGATCACCTTGCTGTTTTCTGCCTACTACTTACCTGTATTCTTAACCTTTATTGATTCAATTTTAAGCATTTATACTCTTCTACCAACTTTTACACAAGTACATGTTTAATCAGAATGCCCGAAAGGTGTCAAACAAACACACTATAGAGGATTTTCATCATGAGCTGACATTAGTTAGAGAACCATTGGAAAACCTGGGAGTACTGGACAACTGTTTCGTACTAGTTTGGGACTCTTCATCAGCACGCACCCATCGTTGGGGTTCGAACTCAGGACCTTCTGGTTACAAGGCGAGGTTACAAGGTGCATGTTGCTGAAGAGTCCCAAACTAGGACGAAACAACTGTCCAGTACTCCCAGGTTTTCCAATGGTTCTCTAACTAATGTCAGCTCATGATGAAAATCCTGTAACCAATCAAATCCCTACAAACCAACACTTGAAAACACACTATACGTTTCATGCTAATCATGTCTATCTATATTTTTTTGTCAGAATTCATAAAAGGAACTAGTTAACCTAATACATTTAAGAAGTTAAGACACTCAGATAGGTATCATTCAACCACTACTCCTTTTCAGTTTGTTAACTATTGAATCGTACTTATTGTTATTTAGCCTCCCCCATCGTCCTTCCTGGTCTACTCAAAAAGGACTATGTTATGTTGCGAAGGGTATTTAAGATTGTTAGTAGGGTAAGTGGTGTGCCACTACTAATTCAGCTAGTTACTATTGTGGTCGACGGACACCTGAGAGAACTGGTCTGACTCTCAACACCCTGTTTATTCATAACTCTCCCCAGCTTGTGTCCCATCAGGTAGGAGGACTAGACGTCATTATAAAAGATTATATGCTCACATAACTAAGTACAGATACTTAACGATACTCTATTTGGCCCACACGCGTTCTATGTGATCGAGATAGTGTCAAGTGTGACACTTATAAGTCACTATGTATACTTATATCAATAATCAGCGAAATAAATGGCTCTGTGATCTTCTCTAATTTGTAATTTATTTCAACTATCTTACAATTTCACCTGTTAACATTAATATCATCATTTTACACCCTTTGTACATTTTTGACTTTATTGTCAACGCTAATACCATCACATATAGATTCTACTTGGATTATTAGTTTCAGATAATAAATAAAGCTTTCTACACTAGCATAAGAATAACTTAATTGGGTTTATTATTAGACGTAGTCTGGAATGCTTCACAAATAGTGTCTTGGTGTCGATCGACAGGTTATTTTTATATACCAGTCTCGAAGAAAACCATAATGAATCTAGACAGAGAAGAAATTCTCTTTACTAATTAACTAAAATATGACCCAAGGATGATGAAGGTATAAAGAGTAAGAAATTAGAAACAAGGTGAAAACGGTCAGTATTCAAATTTTCCTACTCACACTGATACTCAGTGA
Source organism: Trichobilharzia szidati (assembly GCA_944472155.2). Lineage (NCBI taxonomy): Eukaryota > Metazoa > Platyhelminthes > Trematoda > Strigeidida > Schistosomatidae > Trichobilharzia > Trichobilharzia szidati. The sequence goes on along the minus strand of OX235272.1, from coordinate 42,704,918 downwards.
GTAAAAACTATGAAGTTAGTTAGATCATCCTCTAAGCGTTCCTTCTCGTGAGAAGAGATGAAGATTGCTCACTTAAAAATTTTAAAAAATTTATTTACCGGATTGATCACGAGTTAGAGAACCACTGGAAAAACAAAAAGTATTGGACAGCTGTTTCATCTTAGATGAGGGCTCTACATTTAAACGCACCCACCAGGGTTCGAACTCGGCACTACTGGGGTCCTCTAAGTCAGGCAAGAGTACAGTTGCTCGCTTGTGACATTAGCCGGGAGCTGCGCGATGCACATTACGAACCCGCGGAAGTTGGAATTGAACAACCATTGGATTGGGTCCCAATGACTGAATGGTCTACAAGTTTGACCCCTAGTTCGAAGGTCCTGGGTTCGACCCTTGGAAGTGGATGTGTACTGATGAAGAGTTCCCCAGTAGGATGAAACAGCTGTACAGTAAGTACTTCGTGGTTTTCAATGATTCTCCAACGGGTGTCAGCTGGTGATCAGCCATGTAACCAATCAAATCCTTTCAAACCAACACTTGATAAAAACATGAGCCAGCATGGGCACCAAAAAGTGCACAATGAAGCAGTGATCTACCTAGTTACTCACTATAGTCTTTATATAGAATTATATGAGTTACGCATAATGTGTACGAGCTTACAACTCAACCTAATCATCAGGACCGAAAAAAGTGAAGAATGGTATGAAGCAAATGAACGAGGAACCAAAAAATCATGCCTTCACTGAAGATAAAAAGGACTATTTTTCATATAAACACAGCAGAAGCAGTTACAAATGACTCAATTGTGATCACCGTTATACGCCTAGAAACAAGGTACCCATTGACGAAAATACCTTGGAATTACAGTCACTTCTATAGTCTACTGTTTTTAGGCATCCAGACAAAATAAATAAACCAACAAAATGAGTTACAGAGGAATATATATATGAAAGTACAGTAGTAAACAGATGGTGAGATGTTAGGTTCCCTCTGCAGAAACATACTGGAGATAAATGCATAACATATTTAGGATTCTGAAGTCACAGAATACGTACACGCTTTTACAAGAAACTTTCGGAACGAACCAATAAAGAACCTACCGCTTAATAAATATGACAAAGAAAATACAGATGTATCATACACACACGCTAAGGAGACCGTCAGGTGACTTCACATGCTCGAGTGGGACTCGAATGAGAAAAGACGAGTTCAGCATGTGTCCAGGGGTGACATGGAGGAGATCATGTGAAGAGATAAAAGCTTATGAGCAATTGTGGGGTCAGTTGAAAAGGACTGCATAAAATAGAACAAAACGGAGGTGTTCTGTTGCACCCAGAACCCAAGGGGATAATAAAAATTTACTCAGAAATATAGCAGAATCGGTAATAAAATTTATGGCAAAATCTGCGAGTGGTCGCTCATCATACATCTTCACCTTCTCAGCCAATGAAGATTCCTTTCGGAGATTAATTTACTTTATTTAATACTATGTTAATCTCAATGATATTATTCCACCTAATATGAGACAGTGAACGAATATACCCACGGCCAAAATCCTATAGTCTCCTCACGTTTTCTACACTCAAGGGCCATTTTTTACTGTTGCAAATAAAAACAAAACAAACTTTTGCATCTAATAAACTAAAGCCTATTCATCATTGTCTGCAGTGATACTGCATGATGAATAATTTTATATAGTGGTCAGAAGTGAGAGGAAGAAATTTATCATTTTCTTTCAAAACTTAATCTCACCATAATCAGAAATACAGAAACGGATAACACTACATCATTGTGTAACTGAATCTCTGTTTAGTACATCACATCGACTTTTTTACACAACAGGTTTATTGAGATGAATAAAAAGAAATGACTGTGAGGCATGGACATGGAAGACTACCTGCTTTTGATCATAGGTACCTGTGTTCTACCTCCCATGTTAGGTGATGTAATACATTGAGTAATACTGAGGTTAGGCCCAGCGTTAAGCAAGGAGGGAAAGTCAATCAATATGGTTGTGAAACTACATCGATTGAGATGACTACGACATGTGTTACCTATACCTAGCTATCGCCTTCCTCGACAAGCAATGTCAGGTGACATAGAATCAGGTTAAAAGAGAGCTAGCGGTAGTCAAACCGAAATTTTGAATCAGTCTGTATGCTCTTTGACAGTTAGTTTGAGCCAGTTAGCCACTTAGGGAGGTAAAGACTACCTGGATGGGGTCCTCAGGATGGTAAGAACCAATGGTTGGAAATAAATGGTGATTTGGCTGAAAACCCTGGTTCTCAATGGCTGACACAGATGCATTCACTCTTTGTGATTAATCATATCCAATAGAACTCTATTCTTTTTCCATTTCACTATTATTTCTCTCTCACATTTCTGCTTATTATCGTTCTCTTCATTCTCGCTGTTTCTCTCTTTTGTTCCCTTTTGTGTGCTGCATGGAGTGTAGCAACTCGAACTGCTGCACTTCTAAGCAACGTTCTATGCTGAAACTAGTCAGTCAGTTTCCATATTACTATTCTATATCTAGTTCGTCGGTGGATGAGTAGTCTCGAGATCAAGAAACTATCATTTAAAAGTGTTGTGTCTTAATCAATGGCTATTGAATCCATCACACACAAACAAAGATACAAACGTTCCAAACCACAATAGTAAGTTGTTGAAACTGTGGAGATTTGATTCACTTGAAGGCGAACTTCATGAGGAGCTAACATCAATTAAACAACCACACTGGAAACCATTAGGCATAGGATGGGTGTTTTGCCTAACTGTGACCAAACAATGGCACCTAGATAATGAGGGGAGCAGGTTACTATCCACCTGCTAGCTCATGAATCTTAACTTTCGTCAACACAGTATCATGCACAGCAACATGCAATTTTAATGTCGAGTACGCGTCTTCACAGTGGACTTGGTGGACTCTACGAATCACGACTTCTCATCAGAACTCTAGGTATTCCATCCTACAGTCAGTCAGTTACCGATAAGCAGTTGGTGAAGTGCCCGTTTCGCTGCATTAAAGTCTCGAGTTCAATCACAAGTGTGGTCTCGGGTCCATGTTGCTTGGGAGTACCGGACTAGAACGAAATAGGGGGCTAGTGACATATATTTATGAAGAAATCTACCTTTAAACGGTATACTCTTACAGAATGATACAGCCATGTAGGTGGGTCGAACCCTAGTAATGTATACCACAACTCAACTATTTTGTATTTCATTTCAATACTAATATAACAATAAATATTCACCATTTATTTATGCTAAGCATCGTATTTTAAAAGACCAGAATGACTCGAATACCAATCAACTGGCTGGATTTATACTAATATCAAACCGCTAAACTCACACTGTACAGGTCGAGTGGGTTTACTAAGGCCGAGAGTTTCAATTCAGATACGTTATACAATTAATCTATTGACAAACAGATAGCTGCACTAAGACCCAAAAGCACAGAATAAATTGCTTATTATTTGCATAATAAAAAGTTAGCAATAAAATTTTCATCTACTGAGTACTTCATCAAGACGGATCAACTTTAAACTTGACATATTTACGTGGATCAATTTAACCGTATAGTTGCTGTTTCAAAAGGTTTTAGAAATTAACTCAATTTGCAATTTCCTGAGCAGTATAGCAACTCACAAAAATAGGTAATACACTGGAGTGTCATTAAATCGATTGCATAAAATCCCTCTTAGTAAACCTCAATTGTATTTTTCAGGAAAAAATAAATAAAGCGGAATCCTAACAGCAACAACAACAACAAAAATACCATCATAAAACAGAAGCATCCAAGAAACGTGTACATCAAAAACTGATGTTTTGGCCTACATATACACACACACGCACGCACGCACAGACGAAATTTAGCAAAAGTAAAACAGTGCACAATTATCTTTTATATTACAAGTGAATTTACCAAGTTTATTGAAAGTATGTACAGAAAAGCGAACAACACAAAACCAAACAAACATAAGACCAAAATATAAATTGAACAACAGAATGAAAGGAACAGATAAACAAATTTCAAAATGATAATTATATATATATATGTATATTTTCTTAAAGTGAGAAATATTTCACAGGAATTGCATTTTATGCGCCAATAATGCTCTTACATAACACTGATATTATTACTTATATTATTATTATTGATTAATTATTCCACAAAAAGTGAGTAAAACTAAGACAGTTCAGCAAGTTGAATTTCCATGAAAACATGCAAAAATGTAAGTAAAATAAGTTGAACAGAGATTTATGCGCACTTTAAACATGGGTATTAGTAAGTAAGGTGCTTTGGTAACTTGCAGTTAGAATTAGACAGTGGTACAAATGGACAAAATGATTGAAAAATTAATGGCTGAATGCTCAAAACAATAATATACTCTGGACAGCAGTTCTTTTACTCACTACAGTGGGACCAAAGTAATTTGTTACTATATCCATGACAATGCGTCTTAAACAAATACACTTAAACATAAACGATTCGATCTATAAACTTGATTTTTGAATAAGGTGAAATCCCTAGCCTACATAATAATAGGACAGCTCCAACTTCCGTAAATAAATACGCAACCTGAGTGTCTGTGAATCACAGGAATTTAATGTATTTATTGTAAGAAAAATAACCCAAGATTTACGAACAGAAACTTGTAAAGTATATCACAATATAAGGTTAAAAAAATACGAAAATGAAGTTCAATATTGCTCCTTTTGTACAAAATTTGTATTGTTAAGAGTGAACTGTTTTGTCGTATACCAAAGAGAATGAATGTCCTTGTCTTTGAAATCCTGGATGCTGGGATAGCAATTCAGTCAAATTGGATAACTTGACAACTTCATTCCCACTTATATACACTATACGCAGACGAGGACAATTAAGTAAGTCTTCAATTGACTTGAAATCACACAATCGGTTGCGTTGAACGGAAAGACTAGATAGAGACGGAAGACGAGAAATCCCATGAAGACTCATCAATTGGTTATCGTCTAAATTTAACTCCAAAAGGCATATAAGATAGGCAAAAGTATCCGGGATTCGTAAGATTGAATTATTAGAAAAATCAATTCTGGTCATTAATGTATACCAATCAAGACTATGAAAACAACTCATATCCACATTGTGAAGGACAACTTCTCTTGACTGATTTTCATAGACATTAGCGAGAACATCTAGTGCAGCATAAAAAGATCGTAGGTGTTCATAATAACAAGAACGCTGTGGATCAACAGATACCAATTTATTCAACGATTCATTCACTTCTTCTTTAAAACCGTGTGGTCTAACAAATCGAAGTAGGCTGACAAGTGTTAGGAGAGCCCACTTGTTCTTTGGTTCCAAGGACACTAAGTCGCGGACAGTATCAAGTTCTCCTATCAAATCGTTTGGATCATGTATAGGCAGAATCATTGGATTTAATAGCCTCAATGGATCCAGAGCAACACGGGTCAGAGACTCACTTTGATGAGAATCCATACAGCACTGTAAAACAGAATAGTCACCGGTATAAGCACACTTGTTTTCACAAGATTCATGACACCCTTCATTTCTCTTCGGAATGCATACTTGCGCCACAACATTCCAGGGATGTGATTGGTACAGATGCTTATCACTTTCAGGGGCGTATCGACACACCAAGTCCTGACTAATCGGTAACCACCAAACAGCTGACAAATCGTCTAAAACTGAATTCCATCCACCAAGAAGCTCAGGTGTTAAAGTTACAGCATCTGAAATAGTACCGCCATAAGGAAACACTTTTATGGAAACTTGCAACTTCTTCAAGGCTCGAATTAATTTTGGGGAGCTAAATACGAGGACAAATCTCTCCATTTGTCGTGAAATATACAACTCCCTCAGGTAAACTTTCCTTTCCCCACGACCCAGTAACCACCAGTAATAAAACCAAGGACTCTGGTCAGCAGGATCCGTATATATTGCATTGTGTACAAGATCCAACTCCTCACTTGGTACTGAGAAGTCTAACAGCGGTCGACAACATCCTCTGTTAATTTCTATATCAGGCGGAGGACTCAAACGTGGTGAAACACAAGAAGTATTTGACGAACAAGTAAGAAGCTCACCCCGATAGTGCCACGCCGAATAATTACTCATGTTCCTTTCTATTGCAGCATCTGTAAACTCACGCTCTAATTCGATGGAAATACCTCCCTTAGAAACAACGAAACGACGATAGTCCCAGCAATGGAAATTTCTTTCATCCAACTTTAAAGCCGTGTTGCAAAACTTAACTTCAGATTCCCAATTAGGGGCTGTGTGATTATTCATAACCCAAGAGCGATGATGCCAGACGGCATAGGACTTCGGTGAATTGTAAAGACAACGAGTTGTTAAGTCTAACTCAGCTTCCATAATTTTTGACACCTTTTCTGCATCGTCAGAGTACTTTACCATGAGGTGCATCAAAATTTCGCGTCTATAATTCCACAATGTAGTTGTATCTGCAGATGTTTCCACCAGAGTAGCAATCTCCCTTAAATGTATCTCATTGTAATCACCATTTTCACGACAGGCCCAAAGCTTCTCACAACCTTCATGAAACTGTTTACTGATCTGCTGCATTTTTAGCAGTCTGGTGCGCTCCTGTTCAGCTGTTTGAATAACTTTAACTCTCCCATGCATGTTGTATGCAATAATATGTTATCAATAGATATTCAGACGTCCAGACAGAAAAATTCTGCAAGGTAGAGAATACAAAAACGATTGTGAGACAAAACCCCGTAAGCGCAATATGACTTATAAAAGAACCATAAAATGGCATCCAGTATACCACGATGAAGCATGCAAATCTTCGTCTGTTGAAAGATCACCGTTCTCAGTGTGACCAAATGAAGTAATACTATCAAGTATAGTAAATAAACATGGACAAAACAGAATTATGCTAACAATCAAAGTGCGAACGGCGAAGTTCAACAACAGCGTCCCAGAAGTGCGAATTCTTCAGTGAACTTGAAAGCGTGCTAGTCATTGGCTAACGGCACCTGTCATTATCATAGCTGAAATACCAGTGCTATTCACCAACTTACGAAATAAATTTTACCCAGGTAACGTCTTTAAGTACTGTTTGGATAATGTGTTAATATCTCGTTAAGGTTAAGATAAGGGTTAAGGTAAGTGTTTGGTTAGGGTTAGGATCAGGGTCATAATTAGGATTGCGGTTAGGCTTACGGTAAGGATTAGGGTTGTAATTAGGGTTAGGATTAAGGTTAGGGTTACGATTAGGGATAGATTTAGAGGTGATGTCATTCATCTTAATTTGTTTTATTATCCACTTTTCCCTGGTAAGTAGTTGTTGATCCTCTTACCGGAAACCGAAGGCTTTTGGGGAAGACTACACAACAAGATAAGAGAGATAAACGATTTACAAAACAGCTTATCTTCAGTCATCTCGGTGAATACGTGTACAGAAACTAGTCTAACTTGACAAGTGATACTTTTTATTATAGCTGGGACGTACTTTTAAGTCATGTCAGAGAAAGATGCCCTGTTTAATGTGTTTCCCTGCACTTTATTGTACATATACGCCATTTCTCATGCAAAAATTCCGCATTTTTATGATTGGTCGGCTCAAAAACATATCCCTTGGGATGCTGTTGCTGAACTTTGCCTGAACAGTGTGTGAGGAGTGTACAGAAGAACAGAATTATCTGTTATTGCAGCCCTACATTGCTGATCTAGACATTTTTGTCCAACCGAGGAAAAATAAATGCATATGAGAGTATTTGGACTTTCAGTTATGCAGTAATTCACACATGATGCCAATAATGTGATGTTAGAGTCCACAATTATTCGGTCATCATATGCATGCAGCGATCTCCCAGACAGTATCACGCAATATAGAAAAAAATAAAAGCTGCCAAAACACCATAAGTGATGAGCATTTTTGAACATTTACATACAAAAACGTACGCGATGCGTGAAAAGCAATTACTCGCAAACACAGACTGCGGTAGCGACAACTCGGAAAATTGCGGTATGAGACCAAGGTCAGAATCCAATAGCTTCAGCAAAAGTGGTGAAATATAAGTCTTTTTAAGTGTACATTAGCATAACCAAAATGGCTTTTTGTCTACAAAATAAAGTGGATTGTTTTTCATAAGTTAGGCAAATAAATATACTTGTCTCAACATTCTTTGTGTGCTATGCCCGAAAATTCCTGTCTCTGAAAAAGAAAGGAAGTTTCATAAATATTAAATATTCCTGGTATTGCATTCTTATCAAGCGCCCGCATTCAATATTGGAGTCTGTGTCTCAAGTGGTTCTCCTTTTAAATCCCACTGTTAGAAATATATCGACCTCAACATAGGCTTCTTGATTCACTTTCCTCTGCCTCCCAAATAACTACTGATAATGTTCGTGTGTTTCTTCTGTAGTACTTCCGACAATGGCTAATTTTGGTGAATTTGAGAAAAGGGGCCTAGAAAAAGATCAATCACGTATAACTTTTCCACCAAGCCACTGTGTTCCAGTCATACCATATATTAGTCCCCCAATGCGTGCTTAGCGTGACTCATAAAGTTTTGAACAGTATGATGGACACCAGTTTGCTTTCCGACATATACCTCATACATCACCTTGAACTAATGAACCCTACATGAATTACGTTGTTCAAATTGTGTTCCACAGTTCCACTGTGATATGCTCAATAAAATTTGCCTCCATTAGGTGATTGTCTTGCATTTTCATCTGTGGGTTATATGTATCTCACTGGTCCAATTCATCTTCGCCTAATACCGCTAATGACGGTTTTAGTGTCTGTGAATAGCACAGTTCTTAGTGTATAAAGCTGACCTCAACTCTTTCCTCAGTCGCAATGCCATCAACTGGCACTTGTCACAAAATACACTCAGAAATGAGTGTTGGTCATAGCATATAAGTATAACTGCCGATCCCACTAAGAACCCTCAAGCTTGTTATCCCCTAATGGGCCAGAATTTTTTCTACATGATCGATCTTATATGGGAAAAATAAAAAGTAAACAATCCTGATAGAATCGAGTGCCCACTTGACTGCCGATATTAGTGAATGACTCCTATGTTTTCACAGTCTCCTGGCACCGTTTGTCTAAAGTATTTAGAATACTATCCAGTATACCCTGTTGAGGTATTTATCATCTATATCTACCAACTTTATGGTAATTAACTATGTCTTTTGATCATTTTGTATATCACTATTCAGTTGTTCTTGGTTGTGCTCAGTTGGCGAAAACTAGTGAAATATAATGATGACATTTTACCTATAATGCATTTTCATTTGAACATATAAATTTACATGTAAGTCTGGCTATTTTTACAAGCAAGATCGAACGTGATATAATATGAAAACGTAAAATGTGGTTAAATAAGTATTATTTCAATAGTTAAAATAGTTCGCTTGAAAGATAATATGTCAGTAGGTGACCATATGAATCCAAAGTTGTGATGCCTTCGTCTGCACTGAATGGGAAACACAAAATTTCACTTTTATTCCCACTTGTAATTGTGTTCCACCAGTAACCGACCAATATTAAGGCAAATACCACTACCATGTGTGAGTGAATTAATAATAATCAGGTGTGTTATAAGTATAAAACTTGGGCACTGTGGTAGAGTATAACTCCGTAATGGATAAGATTTTATTTTAATAAATCACACAGTGTTGTACAGTTAAATTAACTGATGACGTTTCAAGCACAAACTATTGCTCATAATCGTATCAGTGATATGTATTTATCAAACAACTAGTTGTTTGAGACAATCAAAAGTGGACAAATACCCACCTCATGTTACCTCCAACTGTGTCTACCAATTTACATGTACGTGCCAAAGCACCTACATCGGAAGAACAGAGAGAAGAGTTATTGTCCGCATTTCTGAACACATACCAAAGAACCTGAGACTGAAAGGTCCACAAGTATTAAACAGTGCAATTGGGCGTCATCTATTAGACACTGGTCATAATGTAGACAACTTGAAGTCATTCAAAATAATGGGAAGAATTGCATGAAGTTTTTGAGAAAAACCAAATTGATTTCATCTCAATGCTGCCCAAGGAAGTAGAGACGCAGCTTACTGGACACATATGTAAGAAGAGGAGCAGACGTTGGATCAGACCATTATCTCGTACGAGGAACACTTCAAATCAAATTAATAGCTTTCAAAGTAACAGAAGTTCCAGATAGACCACAAGTCAAGTTCAATACTCAAAAGCCGAAGTATCAGGCCACAAAAGATATCTTCACTGCAATCATAAGGAGAAAGGCGGAGACACAAATCAACACTGGCGAAGAGGCCAGTGTTAAAAGCACTGTAACAGCCTGAAAGCGGTGTGGAGTCATACCCTCACAGAAGTTCAGGGCAGAAAGAAGAGACAGTGAAAACAGTGGCTCACTACGGACACATGGAGACTAATGAAGAGAGTAAGGATGGTGAAACAAAAGATTATCCAGTGCACCGACAAGCAACAAAAACAGGAGTTGAATGTGAGCTACTATACACTGAACAAAAGAGTAAAGAAAAGTGCCAGGGAAGACAAAATAAAATATTATGAAGCTGTGGCAAGTGAAGCAGAACAAACTGCAGGCAAAGGAGATCCCGCAACGCTCTACCAAACAACTATGTCCCTATCGGGGAAAAGTTCAACACAAATTAGGCCAATGAAGGATGACAATGGAAAGTCAATCACCAAAGAAGTGGAGCAAAGTAAACGCTGGGCTAAACATTTCAAAAGACCTTTAAATCGACCACCACCTTAAACGCACCCAAAAATACCAACAGCGGAAGTAGAACTACCAGTGGACATCAACCCTCCCGACGAGAACAGAAATCCTGAAGGCAATCAGGATGCTAAAAGCTGGAAAAGCAGCAGAACTAGACGGAATCCCAGCAGAAGCATTGAATATGGACCTAGAGACAACAGCAGACTTGATGACACCACTACTGGAGAAGGACAAGGAACCCGAGGATGGGGAGAAAGGATACTTATTCAAACTGCCGAAAAAGGAGACTTAATTCAACTGGCGCGGCATTATGCTCCTGTCCATCCCAAGCAAAATACTGAGCCGCATCATTTTGAAGCGAATCAAACAAGTCTTGGATGAAAAACTTCGACCGGAACAGGCTGGATTCAGGAGAAACAAGTCAGGCATCGATCAAATCGCAACACTACGGATCATCTTTGAACAGAGCTAGGAATGGCAGTCAGCTCTCTACCTCAACTTCATTGACTTTGAAAAGGCCTTCAGCAGATTGCGTCGATCGAGGGGTGATTTGGTGACAACATCGCTACTATCAAGGAGTACCGCCAGCAATTATACACCTCATCCAACAGTTGTATGACAATGCTGCATGCCAAGTAATCCACAACGGGAAACTCATGGAATCCTTCGAAGTGAAGACGGGAGTAAAACAGGGTGGCTGCCTACTATCCCCAATGATTTTCCTGAATTCGGTAGACTGGATAATGCGACAGACGGCGGGCAACGGGAAGAGAGGCATAAAATGGATCCACACATTAAAACTTGGAGACTCTGCACTTCGCCAATGATATATGCCTGATTTCCAACAAACTGGAAGATATGCAAATGAAAAGCAACAAGTTGGCAGAAGAAGCATCAAAGATAGGACTCCACTTCAGGTGAACGCAGAAAAACAGAGGTGATGATGGCAAACAGCATCAGCAACTACAACAGACAACGGTCAGCATAAATGTGAGAAATCTGAAAGCAGCAACCTACTTTACTTACCCACCTATCGGAAAAGCATCGTTTTAACTACAGGCGGAGCCGATGAGGATGTCAAGACGAGGACCGGCAATGCAAGACAAGTTTTCATTACTCACAAGTCTGTATGAAGATCAGCACAACTCAGCACGAGAAATAAGATCCGGATTTTCAACTTCAATGCGAAATCAGTGCTATTTTACAGGTCAGAGACTTAGTGAGTTACGAAGGCCGATCCAAACAAACCACAGACCTGCATAAACGGCTGTCTTGGCTCAACAATACTCAAGATCAGATGGCCAGCCAGAAAAGATCAGCAACAGTGAGGGATCTCTGGGAGCGAACGAACCAACTCCGTAGGAACCAACTGTGCAACAAATATGCAAGAAGGAGGTGGGTTGGCGATACTCTGAGAAAACAAACCATCAAGTGACATCACACACCAGGCCATCGCTCGAGTGAAACCCGAATGGGAAGCGGCGAGTTGTCGTCAGTAGGGTGGGGTGACATGGAGGAGGTCATGTGAAGAGCAGATGAAAGCTATTGGGCAGACGTGGAGCCAGGTGAAAACGTTAGCAGAGAACCATACTCGATGGGGACGCGCGGCTGAAGCCCTATTTTCCCCTAGGAATTAAAGGAAGCAATAAATAATAACAATCGGTACTCCTTGGTTTTCTAGTGATTCTTTAACTGACTTCAATCAGTGGTTGAGCTTTACTGAAGTTTCAGTAGCAGCAGTGTTGATTTTTCACAGGGATGGGGTTGCTAGCTCTCTGCCCAACCTTTCCTCCGAGCAAGGCGTTTGGGTAGTGTGGATTGAATCACATCAAAGTATTTGGTGTCAGATCTTTTATTGAGATCCAATGTGGCCTGGTTGGTATCCACAATACCTGTCTCACAGCCTGTATTACTGTAAATATCCCTAATAAAATCACTTATTGTACAAGACATTGAAGAGTTATTTATATTTGACCTACGCTTATTTAGCTTCTATCAGACCGGGGGAAGCCGTACAGCTATGCTGTTTAGTCTTACTAAATTTATATCGTTTGCTGTAGTTTTCAGCCGACAATGAAGGATGACGCTTCGATGGTTTAGTTGGCATTTTGCGTAAAGTTGATACAGAGCTGCCGGACTGCAAGTATCTTGGTCTTGAGTTATTTGGCGTTATGCCGAAAAACAATTGTAATGTGGCCAATAAAGTCACATACTCGATGGGGTAATACTTTAAACAGCAACTTGAGGCAGCAGAAATGGCGATGATAATATCCAACAGCTAGAAAAGCAGGTTTAGACGTAAAAACTATTCGTATTTATAATAGTAATCAGTAATACTAAAAATATTACCTAAAATGTGGGAGTAGGAAAGAAAACAATAAAAGGCGAAAATCACTCAGGAAAGTACGACATTCAGACGCCACGGTTGTGTACTCTCATTAAATTTTCAAAAATCGGAGGTATGCCCTTCTTCCTGTTCTTCTAATGTAACTGCTTCTGCGAATACATGTAAATTTGTATACACAGCTAAGGTTAACATGAGAAGGATATCTGTCGATTTTCGATTGCATCAAAGAGCAAGTTGTTCGACAGACAAGAACCAGCTTAGCCGTAGGATAGGCTCTGCCTAGTGATGTCCTCAATCTTCTGTCTACAAAGGTGTAATATTTTCACACATAAAATAAAGTTAAATTTAGATGGGCTTTTTCCCACTGCGATTTGAGCCTTCAGATCTTCCGTACTTTTTAACGAACCCTTGAGGGTAACCGTTTCTTCTCAACATCTTTTCGAGAAACATAAATTCTTTCTCTAATTTCTCTATAGAGCGTAATCTCCTAGCTCTATACTATAGAGCTTTCACTAGGCCTCGTTTAAAGCTTTTTGGACAAAGGCTATGAAAATGTGGTTATTTTCCTTTCCACGTAGGCCTTCGGTAAATTGACTTCCGGAGATAACCATCTTCTATGAGTTGCATGGTACTCCCGAAGAAATGGAACTTTCCGTCATCTTCATGTCCCATAGTAAATTCAGTATTGGTATGTACGTCATTGAATGGCTACGAAGCATGACTTTCATTGTTGCATGCCTTTAAATATGTAATCGACATACAGACATTAAGAAGTTGTTTCGTCGATCACACGCTTCAACTTTTTTCTTTCAAAGTTGGATATAAATATATCTGCCGAAACTAATGCTTTAAACAGTGCCGTCGCCAGGCATCTCCCTGACTGGAATCATGAGGTGGACGTCGCGAGACTACACAAAATTATCAGTAGGCAAAAGAGCTCAATCCACCGAGCGCCTTAAACCTGAAATAAGCCGTTATCAGTCTGTCCTTGCCCTGGTAACTAGATATTTTCACCCTCCCTTTCCTCTTACGAAATGTTGGAAGTCTCCACTGTGTATCATCATTATTGTTCGGAACAAAGTGTTTATTATTATAAATATAACATGCATATATTGATTGATTTTTGTTTGAAAATGAACTCTGCGCTACTATGTTGAAAAATTTTCCGTAAATATACTTAATAATGTCTTTTGGTTGCAGGCAACTGATGAGAAGCCAACGAAACAAGTAATTTATATTTCATATAAAAGAGTAAGTTTACAAGAAATGCATGCCATTTTTACAGGCGCGATCAGTTACGTTATAAATAACAATCCTGAAGTATCATAAATTAACACTTTCTGAAGATTGAATTGCTCAATTATTGTACAAGCAATCAGAACAGGTTCCTATAAATGCTAAATTTTAAACCGTTTGCTAAGGTCATCATCGAAGTTGAGCGACAACCCGAATTTTGTTCGGGTTCCTGCTGGTACTTGTGGTCAACCAGTGAACAGCGCATATTTGGGTGAGTGCTATACCGCCACGTGATTGAATGCTATTTCAGGAAGAGAATAAACTTCTGCGCAGCTGCGAAATGGCATGAAATGCAATAATGAATAATAATAATAGTATATTCTCAGTTTTTACAGGGGGGACGCCAGTTTACAGGCATCATCAATGCGATAAATTACATATAGGATTAGTAAGTATAGTTAATAATGATAATATGATAAGGTACATATTTATCCCTACAAATATAGGAAACGCAACATGCAAAGGCATGGATAAGTATTATTTAATGTTACGTATTTAGATTACATCATTTACCGTTAAATAACATGGTTGCTGTTATTTTATCTTCAGTTTGAGGGAAAAATCTGATAACTGGTGTTTCAATGGAACACATCAAGAAATATAGAAATATTGTCTTCGAATTAACAAAAACCCAAGTATGCGTTGGATGGATTACAGATACCTAGGAAAATAAATAAAGCTTGAAGTGAAGTCCCTCATAAAACAATAAAATGTGTCTTACAATAATATATTCCCACTTAATGCACATAAGGGACTCCAGTTGACAGGCGTCATCAATATGATAATAATGCACACATGGAGTAAACATGCTTGAAATTTTTCACTAACACAAGGTATATATACAAGAGAAGATAATGGAATATTGACCGTAAGTACACTCTGCATAAGTTGAAACAGTTTATATGGCATAATCCTAGGCATAATTATTGTTTGAATTTGTTGAACATGAGCGTAACAACTGAGTGTTGCGTTACATTCGGTCGATATGGTGGGCTACTCAAAAAAGTATAAAAATGGCTTAAAACGTTGGTTAGTTTACCGTAAACGATGTTTTAAGCAATATTATCTGCAAAAGGCTCATCACAGCGGTTATTATCCAGTTAAACATGCAGAGAAGTATTAGTAATTCAGCAACCGGTGAATTTTTGATTCTTTTCGGTTTGGATCCTGAGTAACTGCCAACCAATCCATACAAAAATGTTGAAAGAGGCATGCAGGAGCAGAATTTTACCATTGAATGCGTCATTGGGATCTGTGCGTCGGTGGCACAGCGGTTAGGACTCTCGCCGACCATGCAAATGGTCCGGAGTTCGATCCCCTACCGACGCACACCCGATATCTAAGGTCGGCCTGTGAAATTTGGGCTACCAATAACCATGCTGAAAATTCCATACTTGTAATGAAAATACGGTGTGGCATCAAGCTGCAACAAAAATAAAATGAAAAATAAATAAAAATAAAAATGCAACTGTCAGCATATTTTCGTTATCTCATCGATATCCAAGTTTATTGGCGCTGTATAGGTAGTGATTTGGATTTGTCATCGTGATCGACATATGGATGAATATTCAAATACGTTATGGAAGTATATTTACAAGATAAATACAAGAAGAAGCTATATAGTACTTGAAATGATAGCATACATTTGCAATGTTTAATGCTAACCATATTGGTCTAAGCATGGAAACTATGATGTTTTCGATGAAGATATAGCTTTGTTCAAACATTGGTGCTGTTGTGTTTTTAATCAAAGCAACCAGACTTTGGGCAAGCAACAAATATGAACAAAGATAAAGACTATGCTTTTAACTGCCCGGTCACTTCGTAACAAAATGGCATTACTTCATAGCCTGTTAAACATGGAGCGGCCAACACTAATTCTGGCGACTGGCACCTGGCTAACCAGTGACATACCTGACACAAAGCTGACAACTGATAACTATGACATCCACAGGGATGATAGAGTGGACGAAAGAGGATGCTTCAAAACCCACTGACTCCAAAACTTGTACAAACCCAACTATCGACAAACTCCCGAATCTAAGTGGATAAGCATCCACACGGATGAAAACAAAATTCTCGTGTGATGTATATACAGAGCCCCTAACAGCCCAAAAACGACTGATACGGTTGTCGGAGAAATAATGGAGCGTGAGCCTACGCTGGAATCCGACTACAAACTAGTTTGTGGGGATTTCAACCAACCTCCAGTGAACTGGGATACCTGTACTGGACCTAGAAGCCACGAAGAGCTCCTAAAAGCTATAGAGGCAGGAGGATGGAGGCCGTGCGTACGCCTCCTAACAGTGCATTACAATATTCTCGACTTAATCCTCTGCCACGAAATACAGCCGATGTCGATAGAGTTGGGGGATAAATCCGATAACACTGATTACAACATACTGTGTTGCTCTCTACGTCTTCAGATAAAAGTTGAACACCTAAAATTTCCCCAGTTTATTGGCAATATAGGGACTATATAAATGCCCACTGGGAATTCGTACCAGCGCTCTCGAGAAGCTCTGAATGGGATGAAAACTTTACCAATAATAACTTAGAAGTAACATTTAGTATCTACCACGAGATGATCGGTTCGGTAAGAGACACAGTCGCGCCCCTGAAAGCTCTTATAAAGACACTAACTCCATTTAAGGACTGCAAAACACGATTAAAACTAAGGGAACTGAAAGGGAAATTCTATTTATTTAAAAAATTTAATGCATTAAACCACGAGGCATTAACAAATTGAGGAGAGACATAAACTGAAGGCAAAACTCAAGAAAAATAAGGCCATCATGGGCACCTCTAAAACTCAGGAACACTGCAAGATTTTGCAAAAACGACTAAGAATAGTAAATAACATAGTGTTCGCCACTTGCTACATGAGGTTTTAATATATAATAATAATATATATTTCCTATCAATGTAGGACACACCAGTTGTACAGGCATGGATAAGTATTATTTAAATTACATGAATTTGATCTATAGTGAAATTACATGGTTGCTGTCCTCACTGACATCAGTTAGTAAGTGCATTCTGATAGTTAGTCGTTCAATGGAGCACATAAAGAAATATAGAAATATTGTCTTCGAATTAACAAAAACCCAAGTATGCGTTGGATGGATTACAGATACCTGGGAAAATAAATAAAGCTTGAAGTCAATTCCTCCATATAACTTTGTTGTGTGCGGCATCGTGTCTTTTTTGCGTTCAAATTGGGTAATAATTTAAAATGTGTGATTCGTTTTTATGATTTTGACATCATTTTTATTGCAAGTAATACCAGATATGAATTCAACTGAATGCAGATCAATATTGTTCATTGTCAAGCAGATTTGTTTCGCTGCACTCATGTCACCCAATGCCCCGCCATTTGTCACTGCATGGTTGTTCCGTACGAGTAAGTTGATAAACACGTAGAAAGCTATATAAAAACCATTTTGAATCGTTGACAGTGCTTGTATAAGATGCTGTACAGCATTTTGTTATGGTAACAGTGGATTTCATCAAGGATGCTGAGCCATTACTAGCCAAACCTTGAGGGATACTATATGAGTAAGTGACTTCAATTGTTTCGCATCTTCAGTCGGAATGTAGATCAATGCAACTTGTACTACAAAGTAAATACAACAGAAATGTACCAGAGGGCAGAGAAAAAGTATGTGGATTGGGACATATATGTTTATATTCGTTGTACATTGTAATTTGATGAACAAATATTTATTTCTACTAAGTCTTTTTATGCATTTATGCTACTAGTTTATTTATAGTCTTTAGAGAAGTAAGGGTATTTAAGTGCGTTTAGGTACTGTAGTAGACTAATAGTTGATTCGTTCTAGGAATAAATAGTTTATTTATATAGTCAGTAGAGTGAAATAGTGTGTACAGAGAGCGTTTGAAACTTAAAACCGTATTGCAGTTCCTGACATCTAGGGGCAGATTGTTCCATGTTTTAGAATACATGACTGTGAAGGAGTTTTCGCAGAGTGTTGACTTAAAGGCTTTTATTGTCACTGTGCAATTTTGGTTACGCAGATCGTAAGAGCCTTCTTGTGCGAATTGTATGTCCTTACTGTCTGAGAATGATATTTTGTGTAGGACCTTATAGAAGAATACTATGTTTATAATTAGTCGTCCTGTCCAGAGTGGGTCAAGTTGTAGAATCATGCAACGTGAGATGTAGTCTTTCTTACATTCGTAGCCAAGTAGTTTCGAGGTAAAATATCGTTGGATACTTTCTATTCTCAGCTTTTCACGTGTGTGAGTGCTGCTAATAATAAATGGTCGATCGGTCGGTTTTCGACATAGAACTTTGCACAGATGTGCGGCAGTTCAAGTCGCCACACTCCCCGTATGTAGCACACAAAGCAAGAGAAGAAAGTAGAAGAAATGCATAATATAGACAGTAAACAGATGTGTGAGACAAAGGAATAGTAATAATGGAGAACAAAACAGCTTAGTTGGAAATCATAAGTCACAAGGAGTGGATGCATCTGTGCCAGCCATTGAGAACGATTTTGAGCCATGTCACCAATTGTTTCCAGCCATTGGTTTTTACCGTCCCGAGGACCCCAACCAGGAAGTTTACATCCCCCTACGTGACTTAGACTAACTGTTGTGGATTTCATTGACTGGTGCCATGTTTTTGTTTGACCGCCGCTAGCTCTTTTCCAGCTTGGCCCTATATCAGCTAACATTGCCCGTCGAGGAAGGCGATGACTAGGCATACGTAATACACGTCCTAACCATCTCAGTCGATGTAATTTCACAGAGAGAGTTGCAGAGAGTTGACTGATCATCCCTCGATAAGAGATTACAACAGGAATTTGCATGATTCTTTCAACTGTATGTCCCATTGCAGACAGGAACCGTTGGCATGCAGCAACCATCGTTGGAGTCCCGCATTTTGACATCTTCGACGCATGGCTGATATAAATGAAGGCGTCGCTGCAGGTTGTTACGTCGAGAATGTATGCTACTCCGTCTAACAAGATAATCAGATGAGGTTTACAGAAAGACGTGGGCGTTGGAACACATGGCTCGACGTAAAATCCGGTATTCATTTTGCGCAATTTGTTGGCAATCAGCTTGAGGACGCAATTGTGTCTCTTGCATCTGACCTCATGAGTTGAAGCGCAATGCTGAAGAATATGTTGAAGATTTTCCGGTTGACCACACATGCCTCTGCAGTTGATGTCCGCTCTAGTACGTCCACGCGTACTTCTCATTTTTGTGCCCAGGAGGCCTCCACGCAGTTGAACGGCTCGCACATAGAGCTTGGGCAAGACCATTTCGGGGTTGAGTAGCCATTTGTGAGATTCAGGGCATTTTGTTGACTCAGTCAACCGTAACCATCCGCCGATGAGTGTAGCTGCTGTGCCCAGCTTTCATCGGCTTCTTCTACTGATGTCACTATTTGTCTATGGGCTTGCATCGGAAGATTGCAGATCCTAAGAAAAGGTGTGTAGGTCGCGGAGGACGCGATGCTGCGTATGAGCGGATTCCTGGTGTTGAGTAGTGCCTCGATTCTTTTGCGCCTATGAATCGGAATCGTTGTTGAGAGATTCATAATTCCCAGGCCTCTCTTTTTGATATCCGCGTGGAAAAATGCAGTTGGAGTGTCTTTTGGGAGGTGAAGCCAGCGGCGGACAGCTGCACGAATAAGTTTGTCCATCGTTTTCAGAGTATTCTTGTGAGTGATGCTGAGAGTCAGTGAATATAGTAGACGAGGAATCAGATTGTTCTTCAGGATTCTAATTCGTTGATGAGGTTTAAGGGGGGCGCTTTTCACATTGTCTAAGTATTCATTGAGGACGCCCAGATGATCGAAGCAGCGCCTGCTCCTGTAATTGAAGGGAACACCCAGATAGGTAAATTCCTCTGTTGGCGAGATAGCTGGAATTGACAGGCAGTTGATATTGAAGACAGTAGGAGAAAGGGCAACGATTCTACGCTGTCTGTCAGCAACTGTGTTGATTGTGCGGCTTTTGTCGACGTTGATCGATAATCCCGCCAGCTCCAGCGAGGCCGCGATACAGCTGAGTTTGTTTTGAAGAGCCGCAGCATTTGGAGCTAGGATGATGAGATCATCAGCATATGCCATGTAGTGCAGAGGATGACCATCGACGTAGATGGGGTCATGGGCTTCAAGAACATTGAGTATCTCATCCATAGTCATGATGAAGAGAAGCGCTGACAGAGGGTCACCCTGTTTGACTCCTAGTGTTGGATGACAATTCACTTCGTGGAAGAGACTGTAGGAGTTGGAGTAGTAGTTTGTAAGATATTCTCTAAGCATTGGGGGCGCACCAAAACTCTCAGCCACCCTTAGAATTGTTTGACGTAAGACGCTGTCGAAAGCTTTCGAGATGTCGAGGATAGCTAATGCGCAACTTGTGTAGTTGGAGTGCGCTTCTCTCAAGATGGCGTGAAGTAGATTGGTTGCTTCGAAGCAGCCATCACGTTGTAAGAAGGCAAACTGTAGTTTTTCCATTGGGAATGATCTGGACCATCGCTTGGCGATAATCTTGTGCAGACAGCGCGTAACAATAGAAGTGATGGAAATAGGCCGGAAGTCGGTAGGGTTACCGGGATGTGATGTCTTCGGAATGCAGGTGACCCTGGAAGCTGGCAAAGGTGAAGGTAAAAAAGACGTCAGCAAAAGAGTGTTAAGATATCCAGCCAGACTAGTGGGGTTGATTTTCTGGAGGTCCCTGGCGGTTGTGCGGTCGACACCTGCGGCGGATTTGACCATTTCTTTTAGTGCCCATTTGATCTCTTCAGTTGAAACTGGGGCGACCAAGTCGTTGTTAGTTGGAAGGTGTTCCTGGACTGATCTAGTGTCTGGTAGGGCTGGGCGTGTGAAGGTGTCTATCCAAAATTCATTGAAGCCTCCTATACTGGAAGGCTGACATGTAAATGGGTCTCTCCATCTGCCATCAAGTACCGTGTTTGCAGCGTCTTTCGGCGAACGGTGGAAGAGCGTTTGCATGTGGGCATATAGAATGCGTCGCCTCTTCTTGTTGTTTAGGCTCGGTGGGAGACCGGAGACGTATCGCTGCTTGGATGGTTTCCATTTTGTAGGGAACAGTTGGTGGGCCTGCTTATCCAAAGGTTGACGTGTCTCCTCAAGAGTAATATCATTCGCATATAGTTGCAGAATAATTTGTCGAGTGAATTCAGTGTCCAGCCGCTGAGGTGAATTTGCCAGTTGTGTGCTGATGGCAGCCAGGAGGTTAGCGTGTATATTGTCCATGTGGAGGCTTCTATGAAGTGTCAGATTCACCTGGGGACTTGAACCATCTTGAGTGAGTCGAGTAGTTGGCATAATTTGTCTTCGAGCTTCATGTTCAAAGGTTGCAGTGGGTGATGAGGTTCGGTTGAGCGAGAAAGCGTTGACAGTATAAGTTGGGACTGATTCGTCAATATCAATAGTATGCAGAAGTGGACGGATCATTAACACAGCAGTGTGGGAATATAAAGTTGTTCTATCGACAGTACTTATTGCATAGTGGTACTGCGGTATTCGCAACGGTTGGGTGGGTTCCTCGATTGTAGTGCAATCATTATTAATGACAGCCAATTGGAGGGATCGCTGTTCTTCTAGCTGAGTCGGTGTACAGAAATTCGATGAGATTGTGATAGCTGCATCTGAAGTTACTCTGCATGGACTTAAAGCAGCAGATATTGGTCTGTTGACGGTGAACGTATCAATGAGTGAGGTAACTGGCTGAATTTGGAGATAAGACGTATTTGGAGTCAGGACTATTGTTGGCAGAGATGGGTTGAGTGTACGTCTCCATTTTAGCCTGCATCAGCGGTGCGGTTGCCAATGGCTTCGGCGACAACAGCGAAGAACTGTGTAGGCGCAAGTAGAGGTGAATCGAGACATTTGGCCGTTGAGATCAATCGAACATCTTCTTGAATGGACCAGGTTTGAAGTCTTGGACGCACATACAGTGCTGATCTAATAGCATAGTTTTCATGTGATGATGCAGGTGAGGATGGCACCGAGTAGGAGCCAATGGTTGATGCGGAGCGTGGCGATGATGGGACAAATGTTGACCATTTGAGTGTTTGTAGACAGCGTCTGATGGCTTCAGCTGAGCGATGTGGCAGATGGTCGTGTAGGTGTTGATACAGTTCAGCTTTGCTGTTGAATCGGTCGACTGCTGCATCTGCTAACATCAGTAAAGTGAGTTCTTCATTTTGGGACCAATTTCGTCGTGTTCGACAGTCGTTGAGGAGGCGACCGAGAAGGACCTCATTGTATTCGGCGGGGTGGATTTGACGCAGATGTCGAGTCAAACCTCTCGGAGAAGCGGAGTTTGAAGGACAGTATATGCACAGGAATCTTGGAGATAAGATTGAGGATAGGGATTGATTGGACCGCATGGAGTGAGGTGATGATGGATTGGATGTGAGGGGCGAAGGATGAGCTGCTGGTAATTGCGAGATGAAGGAAGGAGAACAGGAGGCTGTTGTTTGAGGGTCAGCTTGAACCATGGCAGAGGCCATGGATTGTGATGAGGGTTGGCTTGACATAGCTGACATGACTGGAGATTGCGGTATCGCAGGCTCTAGTTTGGAGGACAACCAACGATGGACTGTTAGTTGCGCCACGGACCGTTCATAGGCCCTCACCCGTGGCTTGACAAATGGTTAAACCAAAATCAAACAAAGCAAACAAAAACAAACGAAAAGAAAGGTACTGTTATACGATATTCCACGTAATCACTTTGGGATTGAAGCGAAAAACGAAAGCCGAAAATGAATGGGGAGGAGGACGTGATATGAAAGAGTCCACTTTCGAAAACAATAAGAAGGAGATGCAGCGTGAAAATGACTATCGAACAAAGGAGCGCGGAGAGAAGAGTCGAGAAATACCTAGAACAACGGAAGAGGTGAAGAAATGTGGCAGATACAACACTTCGAGAAAGGCAACGAAATGAGTATAATGATGAGGCAATGAGAGGACGTCGATTATAAAAAGTCAAAACTGTCAGAGAGTGTGTCAAAATGGATATCAAACTACAGGTCTCGATGAGAGGAGTCGAAAGATGCCAAGAACAACAGCAAAAGAGGAAGAAGTGTGAAAGTAACAGCGATGCGAAATAGCCAGCGAAATAGAGGTGGGGATGACGTAATGGAGAGTGGTTACTTTTGAAGACGAAGACTATGGAAGACGAGATGATAATATAGCTTTCAATCGATAGAAATCGAAGAGACGAGCAGAAGGAGTACAAACACGGGGGGTAAAATTAAAAGGGTGCGGAAGTTACAGAGGTTTAAATTTGATAGGTGGGTGGGGCGGGATGACGTAATGGGAAAGTTGATGAGTTACAGAATCACAGAAACTACAGAAGATGGGCTATTGTTATGGGTATCAATCGACAGGTCTCGACGAGAGGAGTACAACTATACCAAGATCAACTTCAGAATCTGTAAGAATAAGGAATTACGCGGGTACAAAGGGAAATACAAGAAAAGGCCACTCCCATAGCCAACTCTAGAATGATGGGTGCTATGGTGATAGGAATTGCACGAGTCGATTCCTCGTGCCGAGAAACCTTGGGAGGGTCGTCGGAAAGCAGCAAAGAAAAGGCCCAGGCCGAAAAAAATAAAGACAAACAAAATATTCAAGAAGAACACCATACACCTGTACACCAGCATACAAGCAGGTAGTATAGGCGTGCCCACCAATCAGAGTGGCTGAATGGTAGCTTAGCTCGCAATCGATAAAAAGTGAATAGGGCCTGTGGAAACGGATTTTGGCTGAATTTCGGTCAATGCGCAAAAGACAGCAAAATTACAGCAACTGCGAATTAGTGAAAGTTCGTGCCTGAGGCATAAAATATTGGTCTCAGTAGCAATTTTGAAAACAAATACCGAAAAGCCGAAAAAAGCCAGGACAAAGCGGTTTGCTGAGAATGACAGAACGCTAAGAGTACTACGAAAAACCGCAGAGTGATCAGAATATATGAGGACAACGAGGAGATATTTCAACGTAAACTTGGAAAACTGCGTAAATTTCCAGAGCAAAATTAACGAAGGTTGAGAATAATAGGGCCTATCGGGAATAGAAGCTACAGCAGGATGTGGTGAAATTTGAAGATTTACAGAGAATAGACAGTGCAGATTTAGGGCAATTGGGTCAGAGGCTCAGAGGGGTGAAAGGGACGAAGATACAATCAGACAAACAGGGGGAGGAGCACAATATTTTGAAAGGGTGCTAAAATGTGGTCTAAAGCTACCCCTCGTTAAAAAGTGTGGGAATAAGCAAAAAGCTACTGGTTTTTTGTGAAAATAAAGAAATAGTGTTGACGATTCGGAATCTGAGATGTATTTACAAGTTTAGCTTTGGAAACAGGCAGCAGAACTCTCCTGTCGGGGGGATACTATGCGAAGAGGGGGGGCTCACAACTTTTACACAGGCGATAGGAGTATGAGGCTTTTCGGTCTACAGGGTGAAGAATGATGAAGGAAGTTGTTTTGGGTGATTCAGGATAGAAATATTTGAACAGAGAAGAAGAAGACTGAATAAGTCTGAAATATTATAGGTGGTATTAGGAGCAAAAGTGGAAAAAGGTCTCGTGGAGGGAAATAGAAAGGTAATGACGAGACAAAAATGGGCCTCGGTCTTACTAGATAGACCATGGGAAATTAAAAACAAGGACCAGTGTTGTCACTGTCAGTAGATCAGAAAATCCTTTGTTGAGTATAAAGTACTTTTTCGGCCGAAATGGCTAAAAGTACCAAAAACAATATGATGTGGAAGAGAAATGGACAAATAATGAGGATAAAATATATATGCAAAATATAGCATCAGCGGTAAAGACACTAAAAGCTAACGGTAGTTGTGGGATAGATGATATACCATCTATCATTTATAAAAACGGTGGCTCGGATATGATAGTACTATTACTTAGAATATTCACCCTCTCACTAGTGACTGGGACCTACCCTGAAACTTGGAAAAACACGTATATACTACCTAAGCATAAAGGAGGGACCAAAACTAGTGCATGTAATTATAGGCCTATCAATATAACACCTGTTATATCAAGGATCATGGAGAAAGTAATCAAAGACCAAATGTCAGACTACTTTCTAAAACACAAACTCATCAACCAGTCACAACACGGGTTCCTTAAGAGAAGATCTTGCGTCACTTGCCATATAGACTTTTTCAACGAAGTCACCTATAGAAGAGATAGGAGAGAACTAGTAATTATCCTCTATTTCGATATCAGGAAAGCCTTCGACAGAGTCCCACATAGTCTGTTAGTCAGCAGGCTATGCTCACTAGGGATACGCAACCCCCTCCACAACTGGATAAAATCATTTCTCAGTGACAGAAATCAGACAACAAAAATTGGCTCGATGACCTCCAGGCCTAGGCCGATTAGCAGTGGTGTCATCCAGGGGAGTGTATTGGGACCCCTTCTTTTCATTATATACATAAACAGTATATGTGAGTGCTTTAGTATAGGCAAGCCAATACTGTATGCAGATGACTTAAAGGTGACATATACCTGCACAAACACAGATATCGGTACAACTATGAACTCCATACATGAAGAACTAACAAAAATGGATATATGGTGTGACACCTGGAGACTTGAGTTTAATGTCGAAAAGTGTGGCTGGCTCTGCATAGGCTGTCCCAACCTAGAACTCGACCTAGCAATTCAGGGCCACAAAATCCCTAGACTCAAATCTGTGCTAGACCTAGGACTGACATATTCACACAATCTCTCATTTTCTGAACATATCTCGAAACAAGTATCGAAATCACGCAGGCTTATTGGTTTCCTACTCAGGAACTTCTACAGAAGTGAATCCAGAATACTACTGTACAAGGTTTGTGTGCGCCCACTCCTAGACTATTGTTCATTCATATTTAGTAGTATACGCATAGAAGACAAACTAAAAGTAGAAGGAGTACAGAGGTACTTCACGCTGAAAGTAATCGGAACTGAAAACGGCACAAACTACTCTACCAGATGTGAAATTCTAGGACTAGAAACATTATGGTTAAGACGACTGCGGCTAAATCTGGTACTCTTCTATAAACTACTTAACCACATAGTGTATACCCCTACTAATTGTACTCGGTTTTCAGAAGACACTGGATATAACCTTAGACACACTCAAGGTACGGTGGCTATAGAACAATGTAAAACAGCCACCAGGCAAAAATTTTTCATGATTAGGTATGCCCAAATATGGAACAAACTACCTGAGGAAATGCGACTAGCAAGCTCACTAGTGTCCTTTGAAAAAGCTCTTAATGACACACTAAGTGGGTTTGTAAGTGATAACAGTGCTAATTCCCATGTAAGAGCTTCAGAAATTATAGGCCCATTTAATGTATGAACTTAGAGACTACACCTGTTGTTTCTTTTGCCTTTATCTATAATTTCAGACAAACAAGCAGCAGTCATGAAAATAACACCCATACAAATAAGTCGATCGAATTATGGCTACCTGATACAAAGCCTGAACCATAATCAACATATGAATGAAGTATGAGAAAACAAGGTCGAGACTTACCACAACATCACATGGAAGGATATAAGTTACTTGGACATTATTTATAATCCACCAACTGGTCTCCTTTCCAAAAGGAATGCGGCGATATTTTATCCACAGTTATGAGCAAATACATAAATCCACAGTTCCCGTTGTATACACTCAGTGGGGATTGCAGCCAAGAAAGTAATGCATTTAAAGCATATGCACACTTCCCATAATCACGGCGACACCGCGGAATATATCAAAATCGCAGAGCAATCAAACCCAACACGCGATGTAATTAAGTAAATCCGAAAGGCAAACAAGTTGTATTCCGATTTTGAATATTCGTCCATATGTCGATCATGATGACAAATCCAAACCACTACCTATACAGCGTCAATAAATCTGGATATCTATGAAATGACGAAAATATGCTGATAGCTGCATCTCAGATACCAATGACTCATTCAATGGCAAAATTCTGCTCCTGCATGCCTCTTTCGACATTTTTGTATGGATTGGTTCGCAGTTACTCAGGTTCCAGACAGAAAAGAATAAAAATTCACAAGTTGCTGAATTATGATTACTTCTCTGCATGTTTAACTGGATAATAACTGCTGTGGTGAGCCGTTTGCAGTTTATATTGCTTAAAACATCGTTTACGGTAAACTGAGTAACGTTTTATAAGTCATTTTTATACTTTTGTGACTAGCCCACCATATCGACCGAATGTAACGCAACACTCAGTTGTTTCGCTCATGTTCAACAAATTCAAACAATAATTGTGCCTAGGATTATGCCATATAAACTGTTTTAACTTATGCAGAGTGTACTTACGGTCAATATTTCATTATCTTACCTTGTATATATATTTTGTGTTAGTGGAAAATTTTAAACATGTTTACTCCATGTGTGCATTATTACCATATTGTTGATGCCTGTCAACTGGAGTCCCTCATGTGCATAAAGTGGGAATATATTATTGTAAGACGCATTTTATTGTTTTATGAGAGAATTGACTTCAAGCTTTATTTATTTTCCCAAGTGTATGTAATCCATCCAACGCATACTTGGGTTTTTTTTGTTAATGCGAGGTCAATATCTCTATATTTGTTGGTGTGTTCCATTGAATCACCAGTTATCCGATTTTCCCCACAAACTAAAGATAAAATGACATCAACCATGTTATTTAACCGTAAATCATGTAATTTAAATATGTAACTTAAATAATTCTTATCCATTCCTATAGAACTTGTTTTTCCTATATTTGTATGAAGAAATATGTACCCTATTATATTATCATTACTAACTATATTTACTAATCGTATGTGTAATTTATCGAAGTGATGATGCCTGTAAACTGGTGTCCCTCATGTAAAAAATGAGAATATACTATTATTATTATTATTATTATTATATCAAAAGATTCAGCTCGGCGAGCTGCAACCGATTATTACAATTTCATAAAGTTAGAATGAGATGAAAAGGAAATAATAGGTGAAAATAGTGGAAATTCACCGTTTTTCAGACAGATACTGGAAGTTAATTAGCAAAAATCGTAAGTTGAAGGAATTCCTTGGTAAAAAGTATATGAAAAGAACAAGTTTGGGGACTGGTAACACCATGTCAAAAATAGTGGAGAAATAAGCTATAGTTCAGATGAAACTAACTAACTTTTAACAGATAACAACCCTCCTATCAGAATAATAAAGATACTTAAAAGGGGGCAACTTCAGTCAAGTGTGGAGTTCGTTAGAAAAAATCAGAACTATAGATATAGCACTGAATAGATAATATAAGACGCAAAACTTCGAAAAATTGCACAGACTCACCAAATTTAACCAGATATATCCCATAAAATATACATCCAAAACCTGCAGATGGTAAGGTCAGTGGTAACAGAGTTTTTATAATGCTTCCAAGGAAAAATAGTATCTCGCAAGTATTCTTATGTGTAGAATGTGAAAATTCAACAGTTTCCGGTAAAAAATGTGTGTAAATAGTTTGTATACGGTTTGAAAGAATTCGAACGAAAATGTAGCGTCTCAATTCCAATTGCGTGATAGCGTCACTACGCCAGCTACCGGCGTGACTTGGCACAGTATGCGAGTAGGTTGTGTCGTTGTTGTCCTTGGACTCTATGTCCTTATTTTTGTTTTTAGTTTGGTTGCTAGCATGGTTTTGAATGTTATTTACCTTAAAGCGTGAGTTATTCTTGGGACTCTGAATATGTTGGGGATTCTTCGCAACAAGTGGCGTGTTTCGGCATGTTTTGTTACCGAGTTCCATTTGCGTTGTCACGTTTTGGCTGGGAGAGGATGTTGTCAGCCTTTAAGAAGGATTGATTACCATCTTATGGCTGTCCATAGACATATCTAGATCCACCGTAGAGGGAGGAGAGGTTACTTTAGGAGTAAGATTATAGCTCACAAGTCTTTCGTTTGGTTTCGTTTTCTGTGGAGCTATTTTTGTGAGATTAGAGAGGGGGGGAGGCTATGAGTTCTACCGTGTTGGCAGTGTGTTTATCTATTTTAGTGGCTTGCGGTGTCTTGCCATTAGGTTTATTGAGGTGATTGTAAGCACGCCTTTCAATCACTGTCTTATCTGCTACAACTTTTATCTGTTTGTAGCTTGTGTCCTGTAATAGGATACGTTGTGTGTTGGTGAATTTTTTAGCCTCTGTCTGAGTTTCGAACTGAAGGCGTATAGGACAGCAGTGGTCGTGCTGACTCTTCTTCAGTCTGTGACATTTAGTTTGGGAGTTAGGCATTTTCACCGACCTAAGTAAGATGCTTTGAACCTTTTTCAACCCCTCATTATCTGGTATATTATAGACAATCACACTTAGTTTAGTATCAAGTCTTTTGATAACCTCTGTTGTGATGAAGTTTATCAAGGTGTCTATCTTAGTTACTGATTCTCTGTCAAGTTCGCCAGTGTTTATGGTCTTAGTCAAGATGTTCAGAGGGGCAAGTTCACAGACCTGTGATTTTATGTCACTAATCTGTGTTGATAGTTCAGATAAGTTGGCCAAATTTTCTGAAAATCCTGCATTCATAACTTTACTACACCTTATGTCCCGCATCTCAGTCTTCAGTTCTTCTACAGACAGCTTCAGTCGTTCTATTTCTGAAGTAAGTGTTGCAGCTGGACTTGGTATCGGAAGTTTTGTGACACGTGCATAGGGTGAAGTGAAGAGGTTTATGTCAGGACCAGGTGCTGAGTTTGTAGAGGCGATGCTACTGCTGGTTGTCAGCAGGTTTTCGCCCTCAGTTTCAGCCACAGTAGATGGTAGTGAACCGGCAGCTCGACGCTTGCGGCGTATTGGCAAGCTGTGCACCTCACTTCCATACTTCGTGGGAGTTGTGCTGCTCGTTGTTGCGAGCATATTTGTACTATTAGTCATCACGTTGACAGGTGACTGAGTTCGTGGCTTTTTTGTATGACTAACCATAACTAATTAGTGAAAGAGTTATTGGTTAAATTTATGGAACTGGAGAAACACTTGTGCGAGTCTCACAGTAAAAATAGAAATATATAGCGAATCAAGCTAAAATGTAACGCAAACGTTGAACGTACCGCGTACTGATGATCACCGGATTATAACTGAATAACTCAGCCACTGATTTTCCAATTCCACCAGACTCCACGCGTTCCGAATTCCCTACATAACATGGGAAAATAAACAGCGGTTATCTGACATTGAATTTAACATATAAAATGTTGCCACAGTAGTGTAGACATTCGGTAATATACGAGGAGAAGACAAACAAATGTTGAAGGAGTACAGAGGTACCTCATACCAAAAATATTCGGAACCGGAAACGACCCAAACTACTCCACCAAATGTGAAATCCTGAGACTCAAAACACCACAGCCAATCGACTGCAAATAAACTTGACACTATTCCACGAGCTTCTAAACCACATAGTGTACAGTACTGGGGTTTCAGACGAAAGACTCACTGAAGATAGAGTGGCTATGGAACAATATAAAACAGCCACCAGACAGAAGTTACACTTGATCAGATATGCCCAGAAATGGAACAAACTACCTACGGAAATAAGGGTAACAAGCACACTGACCTCCTTTGCAAAGGTACTTAATGAAACAGTAAGAGAATTCGCAGGCGATACAAGTGCTAATTCCCATACAAGAGCTTTAGAAAACATGAGCCTATTTAATGTATGAGCTTAGGGACTACATCTGGCGTTTTTTTGCCTCTATTTATAGTTTCAGATAAGAAAGTATCAGTCATGACAAAAACCCTCAAATAAAAATGTCGCCGGTATAATATCTAGCTTATATAATGAGTGAAACAAAACAGACATGTGGATGAAATATGAAAAAACAAGGTCGAAACATACCACAATATCACATAGAAAGATATGATATTTTTGGACAAAATTTATACTTCAACAACTAGCCTACTTTCTGAAAAGAATGCAGCAGCAGTCCATCCACAGTGGCGAGGAATCATATGAATCCACAATTTCCATTGTATATACTCAGCGGAGGTAGGAGTCAACAAAGTAACACTTGCCACGATCACGGCGGAATGTATCAAAGTTGGAGAATAATCAAACCTCACACAGAATGGAATTAACTAGATCCGCATGGTGAACAACTAGTAGTACACGTCCGGATATTCACCCACATGTTGATCATGATGACAAATCCAAATCACTACTTATACAGCATCGATAAACCTGAATATCTAAGAAGTAATGAAAATATGTTGACAGTTGCATTTCGAATCCCACTGACTCATTTGATGGTAGCATTCTGCTCATGAAAGCTTCATTCGTCACTTTGTACGGATCAGTTCTCAGTCATTCTGGTTCCTGACCGCAATGAATCAAAACATCCACCAGTCGCTGAATACGGTGATTCACTGATGCTTCCTAACAGGCTTAACTGGATACTAACTACTGTGGCGAGCTTCTTACAGATGATATTGCTGAAAATACTGCCGTCAGTAAACTAACTAGCATTTTACAAGCCATTTTTATACTTTTGTCAGCACCCCACCATGTCGACCACACAACGCAACCCTCAGTTGCTAAGCGCATTTTCGACAGATTCAAAAGATAATGGTGCCTAAGATTATATTATGTGAATTATTTTTACTTATCTTAAGTGTGCTGACTGATATTATTCCATTAACTCTTTTTGTACAAGTGAATAATTGTAAATATGCTTACTCCATATATATATTTTACTTTACATATTGATGATGCCTGTAAACTGGCGTCTCTCATGTGCATAATGTAAGAATATATTATTGTTTGCAGTGACCTTCGCTACAAATGTTTCTTGGCTAAAATAAGGGTGCGAAGACTCGCCCTTGATCATCAGAAGGTGAAAATATCCAAGAATTACTGCCAGTATTCAGGAGTAAAAATAACTCACATACAGCAGAATCAATTAGTGGTTGCTACAGTTGAAATCAAAACCAGTCGCACTTGTTGATCAAAAAGGAGACTGTAAAAGAGATGCTCTCAGAAATTTCCAGGAAAAAATAGAGAAAGTAGTCCCATTCAGATCAATTTTCGAGCCATATTCAGCCACTTCCAGCAAGCAGCCATACAGCGGAAAATATTTATTAGCCTACCACTAGCATCGAATACTTGCAAGCGAAATCCAGAAAACTGGCTGGAGAGGCAGCGAAAACTGGACTGCAGGTGAACACAGAGAAGACGGAGGTGATGAAGGTAACCAACCAGCAGCAACAACAATCTGCACCAAGCACCATCAACGGGATAGATTTAACAGATGTTGCCTCTTTCACTTATCTGGCCAGGAAGCATCGTT